>JARHVA010006951.1:370000-375000 GCA_037957365.1 Torreya grandis
TATATTTATTTTGTCCCCCACAAGCATGGCACCATTAAAATAATTTTTAAATGAAGTGAAATGATATGATTTTAATTACATAAAAATTACATATTCATTATATATTTTGAATTTATGTATCTTTTTAACCCAATATTTTGGAAATGAAAGATTTTACACGTAAAGTAGAAGGAACTAATTTTTAACCTTCTAAATAATATATATTTTGTCCTTCACAAGAGGGGCACCATTAAAAGAATATTTTTTTAATATTAAGATTTAGTGAATTATTTATTTTATTTAAACAAAATATGCTTTAATAAAGGTGACTAATTTCAATAGAATTTGATAGATTTAAATATGGTAGGGTATTCAAGGATTTGATTACCATCAGAATAAATGAGTAATTATTATTATTATTATTATTATTATTATTATTATTATTATTATTATTATTATTATTATTATTATTATTATTATTATTATTATTATTATTAAAAATGGAGTATTTATTTTTCATAATATGTTATTTACCTTTAATATTATGTTTTCAGGGTTCTCTTATATAATTCATTAAATTTTCAAGTTTCTCATGGTTATTTTTCTTGAAGAGATTTTCAAAGATATCTTGAAGTGATGGAAGAGGTGATGGGGTGTTATGAAAACCCTTTAATCCTCCCTTTTTCCAAATCACATTAGGAAATAATATATGGCAATAAATTAAAAATAAATGAAAAAAAATATTAATTAAAAATAAAAATATAGGGAATCAATTCCTAAGAATCTAAGGGAAAAAAAACATGTGACCATAAGTATGGAGTTTTAAGGACAAACTTTTCATATTTTTTCAAAATTGATTTTTAAAAAAAATTTTGAAATGTATAAATAGGGTTTAGGTATATTCACCTTATTATTTTCATTTTTCAATTTATAAAACTTGAGAGCTCTGGCCTATCACTTATGGCACAATGAAAGGATATGGATAGGGCACATAAATATGAACACATAGGACAACATATTGGAAGAGGTAGGTTTTGATTTTTAATTTTGGAATGGGTGGATAGGATATATTAGGAAAAATAGACAATGTGGAAAATCTATCTATAAAATTTTATCTATACCACATCAATTAAGGAAATAATTGGCTTTTGTTGGAAATTGGATCCATAATATAGATGATTTGAGGATAAATTACTAGGGTCATGTTACTTATAATATCATCAACATTGATCATGGAATTTTATATCCTAAAATTTGGAGCATGGTCATTATCATCTACTTTGATGGATAATGTATAATAATTTTATGGGTTTTTTAGTCAAGCCAAGGAAGAAATGGTTGATGAAATGTAAATTTCACCAAATCAATGATGACATTTTATCAAAATGTCTAATTAAGTAGTACAAACTTATAAGAATTGTTGATGACATGATGGCATGATGATTAATGAAGTAAAAAAATAAAAAAAATGTTAATGACATACTTTCATAATGTTTGATATAAGTATTATTCAATATTACATGTAATTTACATTTTTTTGCTGATATTTCACTAAGAAGAGATTGATTTTGATTTTGTGTTTGAATTTTTTCATGTGAAATGTTTAATGCAACTATCAGGGACTGTAAATACATCAATCTTACTATATCTAATGTCTAAATTATTAGATGATGATAAATATTAGCCAATTAATCTATGATGTGGTGGATTTATAGATTGGTGTTAGGTGCAACTGGATGCTAAGTTGTTTGTTATTTTATTAGATTTATTGTAAGCAAGAACTAATACCTTACAGATTAGATATTACATTAAAAAAAAATAGTTCTATATTTGTAATTAAAATATAGGGAACATGTATGATATGCAATATTCTATCAGGCAAAAATTAAGGAACATGCCAAAAAAGAAGTTAGAAAATAGGTTAGAAAATCTCATTAAAATGTGATTTTGAAGATTGTATAACAATATTTATTTGTATATGAAAAGGTGAATATTAAGAATTACTAATAATTTAGTAGAAACATTTGATAACTATAATACTAATACTTTGAAAATAAATATAATGCTCCATAATAAGATAATTTTGAAATAACCCCAATTATTTTTTTTGAAATTATCTTTTAGAGTACACAATGGAAAGTCAAAAGGCCCCACTACATAAATTAATGAAGTTCAATGCATTTCAACAAACTCTACACGAATAACTAGAAACCCATAACCGACATCTTAATTTTCCCAAATGGATAAGAATATAATCAACTAGAATGAAATTAAGTGCATCCAAGAATGTCTGGTTACCTAATTGCTATATGAATAAATGATAAATGTTATAAATGTAATACTTAAGCATGGGGTCTAAATGACCAAACATAAGGATCTATATCACTAATCTTACTTAGGCAAGACTTATCACATTTTGAGATCAGTGAATAAAGATCTCTAATCCACTGCTAAAGCCAACATAAGAAAATATAAAGGATCCAAAATCTTTTTGGGAAACACCCATATGAGGACTACTCTTTGTCCTACCCCATTAATCACCATACCATGATCCAAGGTCCCTTAGGAAAAAATTACACCTTGGTACCCTTAATTGAAGTAGGCCACACAAACACAAGATATAACTATACTTAGAAAGAGTTATTCTTAATAACTTGATGAAACACCATAAACCTAACTTAGGGTGGATTAAATCACACATGTGAGCATCTTAATGAATAAGCATATAATTAGAATTGGAAATCAATTAGTCCTCATGATATAGGAATACCACCCCATAGGCCAAACATAAGGGTCTACACCTAAATGTTGATTATTTATCCTTTAGTTATCATATCCTATTATTATATAAACCTAGTAATTCACACTAATTCATAAATATGTGTATGATCACATAAGATTTAATTACTTAAATATTCTCATGTATTAACTTATTTGTTCATTAGGGAAGATTATGATTTAGTAACTTATTGCCAAGGTAGACTATTTGATCATATTGCCAAGTCTAAACCTTAAGGTTTCCATACATTACTAAATTCCCATCCTCATTTTCAAATTATTTACCAATCACAATGACTATTCACATTTTAATAATCACACCACAAGGTATATCAATAAGTTCATACACAAGGTATGCTTATATGTTTAAGCATCCAAATCCATTAAAACCAATAGTTAGCTATCTCATGAAAGCATTAATGAAACTATAGCCAAATATTCATTAATCAAGATTTTAAATATAAACATTCAAAATAATGTACTTTTTAAAAATATGCCATATATTTCAATCACTACAACATCGTGAGTGGTAAAACCCATAATCCACAATGTAGGTCCACATAAGAAGATCATATTCTCTAGCTTACTTAGTTGCTTAAGAAATATAAATAAGCTAACTTGAAATTAAATTACCACTAGTAAACATTCATTTATATAATATAGTAATGAGGACATATTGCTTTAAATCACTAAGGGACTATTTGCATAATCTAGTTGCTACATTTTATTTCCATCCAAGACTATTATCCTATTAAGCCCATGTGTTTAATAATAATACTACAATTAAGTGATGTCTTATATTATAACTCTATTTATATAAACAAATGGTAAGTCTATATTATAGATAGACAATCCATGCTATGAGAATGTCACCAATAAAATTCATCATGAAATCCATGTAAAAATATACATAATTCCACCATGGATATTTACAACCTCTTGCTATTTCAAGCTTACCATAAGACAACATTATCTTATTTTTCATATAAGTCAATGTTAAAGACACTATAGTTACAAATATTCTAATAATAACCTTATTACAATTTCATGCCTTCTTGAAATCAACAAGTAAATCACTAAGTCATGTACATATAACAATATACAAAGATTAAGTAAATCATGATGCCTTAAAATTACTCTATCAATCATATGGTAATTAGTTTCAAATATAAATACATATCAAGGGAATAATTACAGTTGGTTAAATATGTAAGAACTATATAACTATCATCAATACTACCTTCAATGTTAATATCATATCCAATAATGTTCTTTTTCTCCAATATAACAATATTATAAAACTGCATCAAGTTTTAAGATGAACTCTAAAATAAAATGGTTAATCAACCATAATCCATCACTCCATAAACATACATCAAAAGGAATAGGTGAGAGACAAGCTACCATACAAAATGCAGGTACATCAATGAAGAAGGACAAACAGTGCAAGAGGGACACTCCTCAAAAGCAACACTATGAGCCCAACCATCGGTGACCCTTACCACCCTAACCATCAACTTGGTAGAGGTTTTTATAATTAGGTACTCTGGCAAGGTAAGAGGTATACAAATAATATTGAGCCCCCATTAAGGACAAACAAAAACCATTAACAATGACAAAGAAGTAATGCAGTAACCATAAAACCATAATATTCAACCAAACTAGTTGGCCTAAATAATGCCTAAGACATATATTAGGTCTTTATAGAGGATGATTTACAACATATATTAGGGTTTATTATATCCAATCCATAAGATGGTGGGTCTATCCAAGGTCCAATGCTCATCCCTAGGGCTTATATGAGCATAAAATAACTAACCTCGAGTGAACAACCTCAAAATAGCCACATTAACTCAAACGACACAAAATAGGGGAAGTGTAAAATTCATTAACATTAATTAAATTTGGTTTGGATTTTAAAATGATCATGTATAGCCAAAATTTGATTCCTTGAAAAATTACAACAAATACAAAACTAAAAATGATGCTTTATCATTTTAAAAAAATGAAATAAAATAACTTCCTGATGATAATTGATAACTCAACCCAATTATTAAGGGAACCGACACTCCAATAATAAGGGAAAACAAAGTTTTTAAAACTATGTGAGTAATTAATTTTATTAGAATATAACTTAGAATCTGAAAGAGGAATTATGCATAATAGAGGTATGGTATCAAGAGAGTGGTATAGGTTTGAGGAGCATGAATTGAATCATATATAAGGGCTCCAAAAGCTTACCA
>JARHVA010006951.1:380000-397500 GCA_037957365.1 Torreya grandis
GCTAAATAACAGCACACATGGTGCACACTCTGAATGAATTAGGTGGCTACTTTTATAAAGGGTAAAAGTGGATTTCATCTTATGATAAAATTCACTTCCTAGCATGTACCTAGTCAAAATATTTACAGATGTAGTACTTTTGTACCCTCAACCTCGTACTTGCACCAATACTCAATACTAGAGTAGTGATGCAAGATCACACAATACAATACAATATTATACCTTGGCAAATTCAATCAAATAGAAGTTGGTTTCAAGGGGTGAACACATTACATGAGTGGTCTATGACCATATTACCACATAACAAATATGTTAACAACATAAGTCACATTTATTTCATGACATGTACACAAAATATTCATGCAATAATTATATAATATAGATAAAAGTAAGATTCATATGATTGATTTCAGAAGTGGGAGATCACTTTACATAATTAATTTACCATAATTCATGCATTCAACCATTAACTACATACAATCATGTCTATAAAATGCTCACAGAATAAAGATGATGTCCTGGAGAAAAAGTGAAAATACATAAGGTTACTACATACATGCAGTATGTGAAAGTTACCAATTTACATGATTTAATACACTTAATGAATTAAATGGTTTGAAAGACACATAAAAATTTTCCATATAAGGAAGAATCACATGAAATATACCATGCATATGTGACTTAGGAATTATAACAATTATGCCAAGGTAATTTCACACCATGATAATCAACACACATGATAGTGAATCACAAGGGTCTATGACTTCCATCAAGTTAGCAATGTCTAGGTTTCATCTAAATGACACCAAATATCCATCATATAATACACATAATTAGTCCCATAGATCTCATATTAGAATCACCTTCTCTAAAGGAAGGTTGGGTACCAACAAAGCCCATAAACTTGATAATTTACCATAATGTTCATACATCATAGATAGATGGTTCACACTAAATTATAACAATAAGAGATCCCCAAAACACTCTAACTTACCCAAGAAATGTAGTCACACTCATCTTCTATACCCTGTAAGCTCAAGCCATACCTTTGGACCTCCTAAAATATTATACCTCAATATCATTGGATAGCTCACCCATACAAGATATAAATGGCCACTAAGGCATAATCTCATTATTATAACAATAAGTTTATATCACTTATATTTTAATTTGACTGGATCCAACAAGCTAACAGATAAATAGTAATGCTTGTTTTGATGCAACATAGATTTTGAGAAAGGGTGGACTTAGCCAAGGCATGTGGTGAATGTCGAAACACTACCATGGGAATTATAATTTCCCACAATCAACAAGTTCAATTGAACAAACAATAAAAATCCTCATAGATGTAGGGCATATCTTTATCACAATAAAGATCCCATGATTATCAAACATAACCAAGTTTTCAAATAAGCATCCTCATAAGTGCATAACTTAGCCAAAATAAAATAAACATCCCCATGGATATAACATATCCATCGTCAACATTTTAACCTCATGAAAATAAACCAATCCATGATCAAATAACAATCATCGATGTAAACACATCTATGATCAAAATAATACCATAAATGTAAAATAGAAAATAAACATCCCCACACACTTATTTATTTTCAACCTTTATAAGTTATGAATCGAAATGAATCTTTAAATAACTCAAAAGAGATGAAATACATAAATAAAATCAAGCTTTAAATACAACTCAAGATGTTCTCTCTAAGCAGAGATCCCAACCTTTATTTATTTACCCAAGTAAATCAAACATCCTCACCCTATGAAGCTCTCTAGTTTTGATCACAACCCTTGGTCTTTCTAAGGTTAGGATGCTCTAAGAATCTACTAATGACTTTCCCATACAAATCAACAATAGATACCAAACATCATTTCCTCAATTTCAAGGTGAAGTGATGATCACTAATCTTCTATTGACTTGCCTATATAAGTTAATAGTTAACTAGTGGCACTTATCCCAATGCAACCAATGAGGGAAGGGTTGAACTCATCCAAAGCTATTATTAAGGATCATAAGATCACTTGCACAATTTTTTTTTTTAATTTCCACATACATAAACACATACGTTCTATAATATAGGAACCTTACAACACTTTAGTTTGCATAAGTAAAGCACTATTCATCTCATCCAAGATGTTAAGTGCCTTTATGAAGGTCACATCATAGCCATCTAAAGCATATAAGACATATATAAGTCCATAAAAGGCATAATAAATTTACAACCATGATTTATTATGTATGATATAGCATAGGGTTTTAATTCAATCTTATCAAGACAACATAAACATACAGGTAGCATTTAGCCATCATAGGGCATACACATACACGTTATAAAAATAATCCTCCATAAGGTGATGTACATATAGATTAGGTGTATATACAACCACCCAAGTACATTATGCAAACATAATCCCTTGCAAGGGAATTCATAATGGCACACAACCTCAACCATCTTTTCAAGAATGAGCCAAAAATCAGTGTAGAGTGCCAAAACTCAACAAAAACCTTTAAGCACAAGATTTGATACCAGATGAAATAACCCAATTTTTTAAAAAATTATCTTTTACAGTACATGAAGAAACATCAAAATGCCCCATTGTATAAATTAATGAAGTGTAATGCATCTCAAAAAACTCTCTAGGAAGAACTAGCAACCCACAATTAGTATCCTAATTGTCCCAAGTGGATAAGACTATAATCAAAGAGAATGGAATTAAGCACATCCTTTAATTTTTGGTTAAAATTTTTCTATATGAGTAAACGAGATATGATAGAAGTGTAATACTTAACAATAGGGTCCAAATGATTGAACATAAGGGTCCATCTCACTAATCTTGCTTAGGCAAGACTGATCACATCATGAGATCAGTGAGAGCAGATCTATAATCCACTATTATAGCCAACATGGAAAAATATAAAGGATCTATAACCTTTTGGGGAAACACCCAAATGAGGAATACTCCTTTTCCTAACCCATTGATCACCATACCATGATCCAAGGTCATTTAGTAGAACATTACACATCCATACCCTTAATTGATAAAGGCCACACACATACATGATATAACTCCACCTAGAAAGAATTGTTCTTAATAACTTAATGAAACACCATACACCTAGTTCAAGGTGGATGACATCACACATGTGACAATCCTAATGAATAAGCATATAGTTGACATTGGAAATCAATTACTCCTCATGATATAGGAATACCATCGTGTAAGCCAACCATAAAGGTTTAAACCTAAATATTACTTACTTATCTTTTAATTATCATATCATTTTATTATATAAAACTAAGTGTTCATGTCATTCCATTAGTATGTGTATGATCCTACAAGATTTCATTACTTAAATAGTCTTATATATTAAGTTATGTGTTCATTAAGGAAGATTATGATTTAGTAACTCATTGCTAAGGTGAACTATTTGATCATATAACCAAATGTAAAACTTAAGGTTTTTATAGCTTACTAAATTCCAATCCTATTTTTAGAATTATTTACCAATCAAAATGATTATTCACATATTAATAATCACGACATAAGGTATACTAAGAAGTTGATTATCAAGGTATGCCTACACTTTTAAGCATGTACATCCATTAAAACCAAAGGTTAGTTATCTCATGAAATAATTAATGATAACATATCCAACTATTCATTAATCAAGAGTTGCATTGTAAAGTGTCAAAATAATAGATTTTTCAAAAACATGCCATATATTACAATCACTACAACATCGTAAGTGGTAAAATCCATAACCCATAAGGTGGGTCCATAGAAGATCATTAATTTTGCTTACCTCATTCCTTAAGAAATAGAAGTAAGCTCACTTAAAATTACATTACGACTAATAAACATTCATTGCTATAATATAGTAATGAGAACATATTATTTGAAATCACCAAGGGACTATTTGCATAATCTTGTTGCTACATGTTATTTATAACAAAAATTATAATCCTATTAAGATCATGTATTCAATAACAATGCTAAAATAAAGGGATGTCTTATATCATCACTCTATTGAGAGGAAAAAATTGTAACTCCACATTCTAGATAGACATTCCATGCCATCAGAATGTCACCAACAAAATTCATCATAAAATCCATGTAAAAATATGCATAATTCCACCAACAAGATTCACAACCTGTAACTATTTTAAGAAAATTAAAAGACAACAGCATCTTATTTTTCATATATTGTAATGTTAAATACACTATAGTTACAACTATTTCAATAATAGCCTTATTACAATTTTGTGCCTACTTGAAATCAACAAGTAAATCACTAAGTCGTATACATAAAATAGTATACAAAGATCAAGTAAATCATAGTGCCTTAAAATTAATCTACCACTCATATGGTAATTAGAGCCTAATATAAATGCATACCAAGGGAGTAATTACAGTTGGTTAAATATATAATAATCATACAACTATTATGAATACTGCCTCCAATGTCAATATCAGATCCAATAATGTTCTTTTTTTTCAACATAACAATATTACAAAAATGTTTAAGGTAATAAAATGAACTATGACATAAAATGGTTAATCAACCATAATTCATCTTCCCAACATCATACATAAATAGGCACAGATGAGAGATAACCTACCATACAAAATCTTTGTTCATCAACAGAGAAGGATGAACACTACAAGAGGGACACCCCTCAAAACTAGCCCTATGAGCCCAACTATTAGTTGCTTTTAGCACCCTAACCATAAGCTTGGTTGAGTGTTTTGGAAACCAGATACTCGAATTAGGTAAGAGGTACACACATAATACTAAGTCACCAGTAAGGACTTGTAAAAATTATCAACAATGATAAAAAAAAAAGTAATGCAGTGAACATAAAGCCATAACATTCAAATATTAGGACCCATTCAGAAATATGTCTCTTGCACATGCACCAAATTCATCATAGTTCCTCTATGGTTATGAATAGATAAAAATAAAAACATATTAATAAATTTCTTATTTTCTAGAAATAATAAATATTTCCTATTTTGTGAACCATTAGAATATTACCAAAGGATATATAAGTTAAATCATGACAATAATTATAAATAAATGACATAAAATATATCCAACCCATATTAACACTTAACCATATACCTAAGCCAATGTGAAGCTAGCCAGGGCATTAAAAATAATCTCTTTTCAAGTTATTCACTTGTCTTTAAATATACTAAATAAAGTCATTGGTGACTTTCATTTCTATCAATCTATGATTATTAGATTAGAAAAAATGTGCATATTCTAATTTAAACTCATTTGTGCATGATTTCCCTCCAATCTATGTCCCTTTCATAATATATTTTATTATTAATATTATTTTAGAATTCATAAATGATTTTTCTTGTCATGATTTACTTTTTCAACAAATTTTTCATTTAGAGAATGCTTTTCTGAAGAACATGATTCAAAATATTGGCTTTAGATTTCTTCTTATATTTTACTAACCCTAGCTTCCCTAGAGCATCATAATTTATTTACCTCCTCTATTTAATCAATGTGCATTCATTAAAATAATTATTTCTTCGTATATGCTTTTAAAAAATTAATTCACATTTTCATGTAGAGGTCGATTATGATTTTTTTAGTGCATGCTCGATATGATTTTAAGTTTTACAGAGAGGTACAACCTTCTAAGATTCATTCTTATATTACTAGGCATGTGCACTTAATTTGAGATAACTGTTATGATATTCTAATGTCACCAATAACCACGTTTTAAAATCATCGATTAATTGATTTTATTTGAGTTCTCCCAGTCTTGCCTCTCAGTATCAAATCAATATGGTTATAAAAGAAGACTAGCAACAAATAATCTATAAGTTCCACAATGAACCCTAATGATTATCAATGGTATAAATTCGAAGTTATAAAATTTAGATGGATTTACCATTAAAAAATACTCGACTAATTTATTTTAAGTCATTAATATAGCTTACAAAATCTCCCCTATAATCTAATTATAATAATGAGTGCCTTATGAAATGGTATAAATTGGTTGTAGATTAGACGTCTAAGGCATCTCTTATTATAATAATGAGTACCTTATCAAATCTAAATACTTCTATAATTTCTTTAGTGTCTTTATCAATATCTTACATTTTTTTTTTTGTTTATGTGAGTTACAACAATAAATTATTTTTATCAATATTAATATTTTTTTCATATATTGAAATAGTAATTTCTCAACATTCATTCACTTTGTATGAATATGGGAAAAAAATCCATTTTAAAATTTTATTTCTAAAATATTATTTAAACTACAAACAAATCAGTGTATTTTGAAATTGAATTCTCAAATTCCTTAAGAAATAAATTACAACAGCATACTTCTATACTTCTATTTCTTTATACAACATAAATAAACTACTTTTTCATATATAAGAGAGTGAGAATGCCTAAAACTCTCTACGCGAGGGTTCATATTTTTATGCCTCTTAAGAGTACTGTAATGCTTTGTAAGTATGCGAGAATAATAATGCATGCTGATAAATAGTACAAAGAATATAGAAACTACGGTAACGTGGAAAAAAAAACTATATATTTTGACGAATAACTAATTGCTCCAAAATGAAGATGACGGCTGCCTCAACGTCGATTTTCTGTTTTACGTAAGTGATGATGGTTTCATGGTTGTCAATATTCTGATATTTTTGAAAGGGAGAAAGATAAAAAGTGGTTTCGGAAACTCTCATCGTCTTATGATTACAATATATTTGACGTTCACTAAGGCGTCAAACCTTGATCCCGTTAATAAATTTGACTTCCATAAAACTGTTAATTTATAAACTTAATTATCGTAATTTTGATATCCAAGAAGCCGTTAACCATTGAATGATATCATAAATTTGACATCTATAAAGCTGTCACCACGTAAACATCTTTATAAATTTAACGTTCACTAAACCGTCATATTTGATAAATTCAATCATAAATTTCATGTTCACTCAGACGTATTTTGACCTTAGGGAAATTTTTACTTGAATTTGTACTGTTTTAATGAAAAATAGCCTCTTCAAAAAACATAGTGAATTTAAATACCAAACATATTAACTAGATATTTTGCCCGTCAAAGTCTGCTGTCATAGGAAGTTTAACTGCAAACATATTACTCGCTTGGAAAAGTGGGTTGAATGGCTTCCAAAGTTAACTGCGAACCCACAAAATTCAGATTATGGCAACACGCCCTTGTGCCCGCACGCCCTTGCCCGTCCCACAAGCATTTTGATGGATTTTTGTGGTTCTGGAAGGCATTCAACCCACTTTTCGTATTTAATTTCGCTCAAATGTTTTGTAGCCTATTTTAATGGTGTCAATCCTCGCACTTGGACGACGATAGAAAGTGAAAAAAAACAGTCCACTAACAGGATGACGGCCGCTTAGTTGTCAATTCAACTTAAGGTTTGCCTACGAGCAAGATGACGTCTGGGTGAACGTGAAATTCATGATACAACATTCAATAAATGACAATTTCGCCAACGGCAAATTTATGATGTTGTTCACGGGATGACAGCGTTGTGGTTGTCAATTTTATGATACGGGTCACGGGATAACGGCTTCTGGAATGTCAAAATTATGGTTAGCGTATAAATTAACAGTTTCACGGATCTCAAATTTAGTATTGTGATCCTGGTTTGACGGCTTCACCAACGTCAAATTTATTACTCTTACTTCATGGCGGCTTCTTAGACGTCAACTTAATTGTTGTTGTTATACAATGTATATTAGATATTGACGTCTTAGCAACGATCGTCAATTTTTTTATTAGTGTTAATATATTTCTGTCTCCATTCTCGTTTCCTTTGGGCTATTTTAATGATTGCAATCCCTAATCCATTCTACTTACCGACGGTCATGACGACGGCTGGTTGAACGTGAAATTTATGGCATTGTCTTTACAAAATGATGGTTTCACGTATGTCAAATCTACTATATTGCTTACTGGATGACATCTTTGTGGGTGTCAAATTTATGGTATATCGCTAATGGGATGACAGCTTCCTTGACAGCCAAAATTATGAAAGGGTTCATGGGATGACGGCTTCACTTGACGTCAAAATTATGATTAAAATTAAGGGATGACGACTTTCAACAGTTATTTCTTGAATAACATTCTAGATTCGACGTCCACGTAGCCGTCATCTTCAATTTGAATGATTTATTCTGCTGGATATACACTAAAAATGTTATCAAAATTATAAACCCTCACAAACACACACAGATTTATACATTCTCACGGCAAGCTTTATAATATCTCAAAAAAAAGTTCTATATTTATTCAACATGGGACTCGGGACTTCAAATTGAGCTAGAAATCAATGTTTGTTCGTGCTATACAATATGTTTCACTTACATCATGTTAATTTTATTTTACAATACGTGTAATTCCGTTCCTGCTATTTTTTTAGTAATCATTATCATTGTTTGGAATTGGAACCGGCAGCACCTAATTTGGGTACTTATTTTTTAGTAATCATTATCAAGATTTTGTTTGTTGGAAATTTTCTCTTTCCTTGAAGAGATTTTGAGTAAAAATTTAGTGAAGTCTGTGACACTGGTTTGTGGTTGATATTTGCAGAATACCCATATTCGTTTATGACTGTTGATGCTGAAAAGGCAGCTGCAAAAACATATGATTACATTATCGTTGGAGGAGGTACAGCAGGGTGCCCACGGGCAGCCACCCTGTCCCACAAGTATTCCGTTTTGATATTGGAGAGAGGAGGCTCTCCTTATGGAAATCCCCTCATTGAGGACGCCACTCTCTTTGGAAAGGCCTTGACAGAAACCAATAACTACACTTCTATAGCTCAGGGATTTGTCTCAGAGGATGGAGTACAGCTGCACAGAGGCGGAGTGTTGGGAGGCGGAACAGCTATTAATGGGTGCCTTCTACAGCAGAGCCAGCTTAGAACATATTCGAAGCATTGGATGGGATGAAAGGCTTGTAAACCAGTCGTATGGGTGGGTGAAAAATCAGATTGCTTTCAAGCCTGACAAGCCTTTTCTTTAGGATTCTGCAATAAAAGATGCCCTTCTGGAAGCTGGAGTGCTTCCGCACGATGGATATACAGTAGATCATGTGGAGGGCACCAAGATTAGTGTCACCATATTTGACAACAATGGAAAGAGACACACATCCGCAGATCTTCTCAAGAAGGCAAATCCACAAAATATTGTTGTTCTTCTCAATGCTACTGTCAGCAGAATCCTCTTCAATTCCGCATCAGGTTTGTAATTTAACAATTGAACAAAAACAAACAAGAAACCGTAATCAAGCTCAATGGGATCTTTGCCCAGAGTACGATATGCATGCAATATTTTGGGAATGTTTGTTAATAGGTATTGTTTGCTTAGTAAGTTAAATGTCAAGTTTATTACCATCATTTTTCTCTCCAGATTTTGGGATTTTTTAAAATACTTTATTTTTAGAGTTTCCAATCACTATTGGTTTACGAGGCAACCCCGCTTCAAATCTTTCATTGGTACCATACAAGTCTCTGATTTTATTTGACTGTATGCATGTCATCTGGAAAACATTAAGTACCATAGAAGTCTGATATTATTTGATTGAGAACGACAGTGCTTCGTGGAGTTGCATGCAAATCCACATACATCATTGTTCTAAATTTTTTGTGATGAATTAAAAAAAGTGAATCCCAAAATAAAAACGAATAGGCTGTCTAAATGAAAAATCTAGATTTATGACGCTGGCTTTTTAACTTTTCGCAGGCAAGCCAAAGGCTCGTGGGGTAGAATTCATTAGTGCCATTAATGGATTGCCTTATAAAGTATGACTTAACCACTTGTCTGGCCGCAGTGAGGTAATTTTGTCAGCGGGAAGCCTAGGCAGCCCTCAGCTTTTGATCCTAAGTGGAATTGGCCCATATAAACATCTCAAACAATCTAATATTCCTGTGTTGTTAGATCTACCCTCAGTAGGAAAAGGCATTCAAGGTAATCCCATCATAACCTTCTCGGTGGAATCCTCCATACCACTCTTAACTTTACACGTACAAGTAGTAGGCATTGTTAATGACTCCCAAGTATACATAGAGTTTGCTAGCTCTATTCAGTAGGTTCCCATAAAAGGCACATCAGGATCGAGTAGAACACAATATGTGGGAATAATCGCTGAGAAAGTAGCATTTTCCTTATCCAGAGGACATTTTCGACTACGTATCAAAGATCCCCAAGACAATCTTTCGGTTCGATACAACTACTTGTCTCATCCACGTGATTTGCAAACATGCACGCATGGCGTGAAGGTAATTTCCAACCTTAGCAAGACCACTTCTATTCAGCATTTTACATTCAAAAATAATTCAAGTGGTATCAAGGAGTTTATTGGAGTGCCTAAGCATATCAGATAAAAAAGTAGTAGAAAAGTTATGTCACGATTGACTTACAACAATTTGGCATTTTCATGGAGGATGTCTCATTGGTTCTGTGATTGACCCAAGCTATAAAGGGAAAGGGGTTTATGGCTAATAGGTTGTAAATGGTTCGACTTTTAAGGACAGTCCTGGGACAAATCCACAAGCAACTACCATGATACTTGGTAGGTATTAGTTTTATCATTTCCTTTTTATGTTTTTGTTTATGTGCGTTCATTTGAGTCAGTTACTGACAACTGTTATTTAAGAATTTGGATGTTTTCAAGTATGTTGGATTGAATATATTGCAAGAACATTCATAATAGCATCGTATATTATAAAAAAGTGAGTCATCTTATAAATAAAAAAATGTATTGCATATGTAGAATGGCCACTTCATTTTAGACCAACCCTAACTAAGGGTTGGAAAATTGTAATAGAAGTTTCTTCAATTATTTGAATGTGACCTTCCAATAATGAGTTTGTATGAAAGCGTTATTTTGGTGTTGGGAAAAGATGGTGTTGACTTAATATTTATCCGATATGTATCTTTTTAGTCCAATGTTTTGGTATGTAATTATGATACACATATTTACTTCATGCTTATTCTGTCCTACATGAAAACTCGATTGAAGCAAATTTTGGTATTTAAAATATTTTTTCTTTTGGTCCACTACATGTAGGTCATCATTATAAGAGTCATGAAATGAAGAGAAATGAAATGGTTTTAAATATGTTTGAATTACATCTTCATTATACATTTTGAAAGTATGTATTTTTTTTCCCAATAGTTTTGGAATGAATCTTGTTGTCACACATATATAATTACTGCCTATTCTGTCTTCCACAACAATTGGAAGGAAACAAATTTTGACATTTTAAATATATATAAATATATATATATATATATATATATATATATATATATATATATATATATATATATATATATATATATATATTTTCCCCCACAAGTGAAGCACCATTACAAGAGTCTTGAAATGATTTTAATTATGTCCAAATAACATCTTAATTATATATTTTGAATGTACGTATATTTTTAATCCAAATTTTTTGGAATGAACATGATACACATATTTAATTGTTGTGTAATCTCTACTACATGACAAAAGAAAGGAAACAAATTTTAATGCTTTAACTAAATATTTATTTTGTCATCCACAAGTAGAGCACCATTAAAAAAGTCTTAAAATGAAGGGAAATTAATATGTTTTAATTATGTCAGAATTACATCTTCATTATATCTATTCAAATTATGAATCTTTTTAATCTAATATTTTGGAAATGAGCCATGTTACATTTGTTGAATTCCTGTGTATTATCTCCTATAGGGAAAGTGGAAGGGATACAATTTTAAATTTTTAAATACTATTTTTTTGGTCCTCGGCAAGTGGGGCACTTTTACAAGTCTTTTCTCACTATGAAGATTGAGCAATGCCCTGATTTTATTAAAAATAGATCCACTTTAATAAGGGAAACTAAATTTAAGAGAATGTGATATTTTTCATGATGGTAGGGTATTCCAGGGTTTAATTACCATTAGAATAATGAATACTTATAATAATTTTCTATTAAAAGAGGAGTGCTCCTTTTCCACAATATATTATTTAGTTTCAAAATAATATATTGTTAGCATTTGCTTATATAATTTTTTGTAAACATTTCAAATTTTTTGTGGTGATTTTTCTTGAAGAGATTTTCAAAAATAACTTAAATCAATGGAAACTATGAAGGGGAACCAAAAAAATCCCATAGTCTTCCATTTTTTCCAAACCATTTCTAAGGAAATTAAATGCTAATAAGGTTAAAAAATTAATTGAAAGCAACTATTATTTTTTTTAAAAAAATCAGAGGGAATCAATCATTAAGAAGATAAGTGAAACAAAGATACACCATAAACAGTGAATTTTAATGATAATTTCTTCATATTTTTTAAAATAAAAATTTTTTATTTACAAACATATAAATAAGGGATAAGTCTATTAACTTTATTATTTTTATTTTTAAATTTTCAAAATTTGAGAGTTATGGGATATCATTTTTGGTGAAAAGAAAGGATATGGATAAGGGATAGAGAGATGAATGCATAGGTTGGGATATTGGATGAGGAAGGTTTATGTTTTCCTTTTTTATTGTTTGTTTATGTGGCTTCATTTGAGTCAATTATTGACAAACTTGATCTATGAATTTATATGTTTTCACATATATTAGATTGAATATATTACAATAAAATTTAGAATAGATTAAGATATTATAAGATCATGAATCATGTTATAAATAGAAATAATATTGTATATGTAGAATGGCTTCCTTCAAGATCAACCCTGTCTAAGGATTAGAAAATTACAATTTATGTTTCTTCAATTATTTGAATGCATCCTTACAATAATGACCATTTTATGAAAATATTGTTTAGGTGTTGAATAATGTTGGTGTTGACTTAATATTTATGTAATATATATCTCTTTAGTATAATATTATTTGAAATAACCATGTTACACTCATTTAATTCATGCATATTATGTCCCACACAACAACTAAAATGAAGAAAATTTTGACATTTAAACTAAGTATATATTTTGTCACCTACAAGTAGGCCACAATATAAAAACTTAAAATGAATTGAAATTAAATTATTATAATTATGTCAAAACTACATCTTCACTATATCATTTGAAAGTATGTGTCTTTTTAATTCAATAATTTGGGAATGAACCATGTTGTAGGTACATAATTCCTACCTATTCCCTCCTATACAACAATTGTAAGGAAGAAAACTTTGACATTTTAAATAAATATTTATTTTATCCCTCGCGAGGGAGACACTATTACAAGAGTCTTCAAAATAAGTAAAATGAAATAGTTTTAAGTACGTCCAAATTACATAGTCATTATATCTATTGATTATATCTAAATTTGTAATTTATAATTTTTAGAATGAACATGTTGCACATATTTAATTCCTACCTATTTTTTTCTACATAACAATTAGAATGAAGCAAAATTTGAATGTAAAAAAAATATTTATTTTGTGCCCACAAGTGCGACACCATTACAAAATTCTTAAAAAGAAGTGAAATGATTTTAATTATGTTCAAATTATATCTTGATTACATATTTTAAAAAGTTTATATATTTTTATTCTAATATTTTGAAAATGAACTGTGTTACATGTGTTTAATCTCTTCCTATTCACTCCTACATGGAAAGTGGAAGGAAATAAATTTTGAATTTTTAAATGATATTTATTTTGTGTTGTACAAGTAAGGCACCATTATAAGATTCTTTTTCAATATGAAGATTAAGCGATGCACTTCTTTATTTAAATTAACTATAGTTTAATAAGAGTAGATAAGTTCAAGACAATGTGATATATTTCAAGATGGTAGGGTATTATAGGATTTAACTACCATCAAAATATATATAAAGTGGAGAATTCCTTTTTCATAATATATTATTTGCCTTTAGTATAATATTTTATTACAATTTTCATATATAATTCATAAATTTTTCAAGCTTCTCAGAGAATATTATTATAGTGGAAGAGATGAATGACGCCAAAAAAAAGCCCTTAGTCCTTCCTTTTCTAAGTCACTATGGGGAAAAATAAATGAGGATAAAGTAAAAATAAATTAAATCAACTATTAATTAAAATTATAAACATAGGGAATCAATCCCTAAGATGTTAAGGTAAATAAAGGTATGATCATTAGTACAGAATTTTAAGGACATTTCTTTTCATATTTTATCAAAATTAAATTCTTTTATTTTCAATCGTATAAATAAAGTATAGGTATATTTACTAATTTTTTTCATTTTAAAATTTATAAAGGGTGTAGGTATGTTCTTTGAATATGTTACAAGAACATTCAAAATAGTTTCATATATTATAAGAAGGTGAGTCATCTTATAAAGAAAACTAATATTGTATTTATCTAATATCTTCCTTTGAGACCAACCATGGCTAAGGGTTTTAAAACTGAAATATAAGTTCCCCACATTATTTCAATGCATCCTTCCAATAATGAGTATTGTATGAAATTATTATTTAAGTGTGGAGAAAAGTTGACATTTAATCATAATTTGTGCAATATGTATCATTTTAGTTGAATATTTTAAGACTGAACCATATTACATGTATTTAATTCCTGCATATTAGGTACTACACAACAACTAGAATGAATCAATTTTTGCTATTTAAAAAAAATGCCCCTTGCAAGTAGGCCACCATGACAAAAGTTATGAAATTAATTGAAATTAAATGGTTTAATTATGTCCAAATAACATCTTCATTCAATATTTTGGGAATGGTCCATGTCAAAGTACATAATTCTGGCTTATTTTGAAGCGATGTGAAATATTTTTAATTATTTCCAAATTATATATTTATTATATATTTTGAAATAAAGTATACTTTTAATTTAAAATTTTGGGAATGGACATGTTATACATATTTAATTCTTGCTTATTCTCTCTAATACAAAAATTGGAAGGAAGTGTGTATGTATATATATATATATATATATATATATATATATATATATATACCCTTACAAGCACGACAATTTTAAAAGACTTTTAAAATGAAATGATTTTAATTACATAATCATTATGCTGGTGTTTAAATCTACTTAAACAATTTGTGCCTTATTTTTCGAAAAATGATTGCACGAATGTCTAATAGCCCATCTAAAAGAACTCCACAAGAGTGTAACCAAAATGAAATCCCACTCTTACAGTTGATTTGTGAAAATCCTGTGAAATTTCAATTTAACTAATAATTAACGTTTTCATGTTTTAGTGGCATTACATGATATATGCTAAATATGAAACCAAGATGAATAAAAATTGTCTAAGCAGTTTTAAATTACTAAATCCAAGTGTTCCATTTGTAAAGGCTCAAGTTGTGGAGGTCCACGATCCGAAGGCAGAATCGGACATTTCCAAGCAGGAAAATAAAGCCAAAACGCAAGTTTGCATTTATAATTTTCAAATTGTACTTGAGACTCTGAAACCTATGACAATGGTGTTGACCACGCGGAAAGTCTGAAAGGGAGAGTCCGTAGAAATACTCGGTAGGGAATACAACAAGAAATGCAAGTTTGTTTTTTGCAATGTGCATTTAAAACCCAAAAGTCTGTAACAAAGAGTGCAATGGAAATTTCAAGGGGCAACGCAGTGGGACACGATAGAGATGCCAAGAGGACATACAAATTCAAATTGTAAATTTATATTTGCAATTTACAATTTGCCAAAAAGGTTCTGAGGTCCATAGGCAGATTACAGTGATGATTTCAAAGGCGTCAACTTGGCATAAGGTTCCACGTGCTCTCAGCAGGATAAGCAGCAACATATAAGCAGATATTAAGCCAGATGTTACATGTGGGGGCAATAGAACTCCCAAGGTGGCATTTGTAGAGCCCCTATGGGAGCCTGATACAAAGGTTATGGTCCATAAAAGGTCAATTTTTGTGTATGGGCTTCCATGATTTTGATGCAGAACGAATAAAGGAGCATTCTGATGTGGTTGTAGGTGAAATAATGTGGTTGGAGCAGCATTTTTGAGAGGCTATCCCAACCATTGATATCCCAAAAAAATCATGTGGACTCCATGGCAAAGGCTGAAGCTATGGCTGCCGTACAGAGGCAGTTATAAGGTGAAGAAGTGAGGTTAGGGATGTTAAGAAAATGCTCGATGTAGGAGAGCTTTCTAGTATTCTTTTTAAAGTATCTCGAGGTGGTACATAAAAGACTTTAATCAGGGATGTTTACTTCAAAGCGTGTTTGGAAATGCAAGTACAACTACTGGGCATCCACATTTGGCAAAGGAGATGGTGCAGATACCTAATGCTACTTTGAAGGCATTTACCGGCACTAAAGGACATAGCATTCTCAAATGAATGGATTCTAAATTCTATACGTAAGAATGGAGCATGAATTTTGCACTACTCTAATCAAATGGTAAATACATGGGTTGAGTTATTTTGAAAGGAGAAAGTAGAATGGAGCCTTCAAACTCCTTAAACAGTCGGATGGATCTGCTAAGATCTCCGGTTTAGAAGATATGGTGAAAACAAAGTGTGATGTCTAGCTGCGGTGGAATTTTTAAAGA
This sequence comes from Torreya grandis, assembly GCA_037957365.1. NCBI lineage: Eukaryota > Viridiplantae > Streptophyta > Pinopsida > Cupressales > Taxaceae > Torreya > Torreya grandis. The sequence goes on from JARHVA010006951.1 coordinate 396,547, forward strand.
GTTACAAAATATTGTATTTGTAATTTTTAAATTTGCAATTTCCAAATTTCATACTAAGGTCCAAGGTCCACGGAGATTCGTAAGCAAGATGCAACTTTGATATGCAAATGTGTAATTTGCAAATGACATTCCAATGTTCGCCACCCACCGGTTAGGGCAAGAAGGAAGGTAAAGAAGTCCACGATAGAAGATTTTAGTGGAGATGCAACATTCATTTGAAATTGCAAATTGCAATGTTCATTCCAAATTCCCAGACCCATCACATACATGCCAATCTAGAGACAAAGCAGAACTTTTGGGTGGAAATACAAAGTCAAAATGCAACTTTGAAGCTACAAATTACAAATGTGCAATAGATTTCTGAAATCTTGCCAAGGCCAAAAAGTGCAAAGTTTCACTTGGGGTCCGAAATTATGCCAAAGCAAAAAAGGAAAAGTGCAAAAAAGGCCCAAAATCTCGCATAAGGCAAAATAAGACAAAATATACACATATAACTATTAAGTTTGGCAATAAAAAGCTAAAAAAGGAAAAAGAAAAAGGCATGGGAAAAGTCAGTAGTAAAAATGTAAAAACTAAGCTAAGTGTTGTATTCTAATATTCGACTAATGTCTAAGATCTCCATAAATAAAGATAATTGTTTCTAGGGTTTTGAGAAAAAACCTAGCCATTGGAAGTAGTTTTGACTCAAATGGCCATCGATCCCACACTACCTCCATTACAGTTGGAGCATTTTGATGCTATCATGACAAAGATACAACCATTCTTTGCCTTGCACAAGGAGGAGGGCATCCATCTACAATCTTCCAATTGGGTAAATGATTAGTTATAAATATGGAAAAACTATTTCACAAGAGGACAAGAGTTTGTTTTGCACCTAGAAGGAATATTTCACCTCAACCCTGAGTGCAACGAACTTCTAGACATGTAGATCAAAATTTGTTATCAAAATTCATC
>JARHVA010006951.1:402500-407500 GCA_037957365.1 Torreya grandis
AAAATATTTATTTTGTCCCCCACAAGCATGGCAGCATTAAAAGAATTTTGAAATGAAGTGAAATTAAATGATTTTAATTACATAAAAATTACATATTCATTATACATTTTGAATTTATGTATCTTTTTAATCTAATATTTTGGAAATGAATGATTTTACACGTAAAGTAGAAGGAATTAATTTTTAACCTTCTAAATAATATATATTTTTTCCTTCACAAGAGGGGCACCATTAAAAGAATATTTTTTTACTATTAAGATTTAGTGAAGCAGTTATTTTATTAAAACAAAACATGCTTTAATAAAGGTAACTAATTTCAATGGAATTTGATAAATTTAAATATGGTAGGGTATTCAAGGGTTTGGTTATCATTAGAATAAATGAGTGGTTATTATTATTATTATTGTTGTTGTTGTTGTTGTTGTTGTTGTTGTTGTTGTTATATATATAGTGGAGTATTTATTTTTCATAATATATTATTAACCTTTAATATAATGTTTTTAGGGTTTTCTTATATAATTCATTAAAATTTCAAGTTTCTCATGCTTATTTTTATTGAAGATCTTTTTAAAGATATCTTGAAGTGATGGAAGAGGTGACGGGGTATTAAGAAAACCCCTTAATCCTCCCTTTTTCCAAATCACTTTAGGAAAAAATATATGGCAATAAATTAAAATAAATATTAATTAAAAATAAAAATATAGGGAATCAATTCCTAAGATTTTAAAGGAAAAAAAGATGTGACCATAAGTATGGATTTTTAAGGACAAACTTTTCATATTTTTTCAAAATTGATTTTTTAAAATTTTTAAATGTATAAATAGGGTTTAGGTATATTCACCTTATTATTTTCATTTTTCAATTTATAAAACTTGAGAGCTATGACCTATCACTTATGTCACAATGAAAGGATATGGATAGGGTACATAAATATGAACACATAGGTCAACATATTGGAAGAGGTAGGTTTTGATTTCTAATTTTGGAATGGGTGGATAGGATATGTTAGGAAAAATAGACAATGTGGAAAATATTTCTATAAAATTTTATCTATACCACATTAATTAGGGAAATAATTGGTTTTTTTTGGAAATTAGATCTAAAATATAGATGATTTGACGAAAAATTACTAGGGTCATGTTACTTTATAATATCATCAACATTGATCATGGAATTTTATATCCTAAAATTTGGAGCATGGTCTTTATCATCTACTTTGATGGCTAATGTAGAATAATTTATTGTGTTGTTCAGTCAAGCCAAGGAAGAAATGGTTGATGAAGTGTAAATTTCACCAAATCAATGATGACATTTTATCAAAATGCCTAATTAAGTAGTACAAACTTATAAGAATTGTTGATGACATGATGGCATGATGATCAATGAAGTAAAATATAAAAATAATGTTAATGACATAATCTCATAATGTTTGATATAAGTATTCTTCAATATTGCATGTAATTTACATTTTCTTGTAGATATTTCACTGAGAAAAGGTTGATTTTGATTTTTTGTTTGAATTTTTTCATTTGAAATGTCTAATGAAACTATTATCGATTGTAAATACATAAATATATTCTATATATAATGTCTAAATTATTATATGAGGATAAATATTATCCAATTAATCTATGATGTGGTTGATTTATAGATTGGTGTTAGGTGCAACTGGATGCTAAGTTGTTTGTTATTTTATTAGATTTATTGCAAGCAAGAACTAACACCTTAAAGATTGGATATTACATCAGAGGAAGTTAGCTCCATATATTTATTTAAAATATAGGGAACATGTATGATATGCAATATTCTATCATGCAAAAATTAAGGAACATGCCAAAAAAGAAGTTAGAAAATAGGTTAGAAAATCTCATTAAAATGTGATTTTGAAGATTGTATAACAATATTTATTTGTATATGAAAAGGTGAATATTAAGAATTACTAATAATTTAGTAGAAACATTTGATAACTATAATACTAATACTTGGAAAAGAAATATAATGCTTCATAATAAGATAATTTTGAAATAACCCCGATTATTTTTTTTGAAATTACATTTTAGACTACACAACGGAACGTCAAAAGGCCCCACTACATAAATTAATGCAGTGCAATGCATTTCAACAAACTCTAAAGGAATAACTAGCAACCCATAACCGACATCTTAATTATCCCAAATGGATAAGAATATAATCAACTAAAATGAAATTAAGTGCATCCAAGAATGTCTGGTTACCTAATTTCTATACGAATAAATGATATATGTTATAAGTGCAATACTTAAGCATGGGGTCTAAATGACCAAACATAAGGATCTATATCACTAATCTTACTTAGGCAAGACTTATCACATTTTGAGATTAGTGAGTAAAGATCTCTAATCCACTACTAAAGCTAACATAGGAAAATCTAAAGGATCCAAAACCTTTTGGGGAAACACCCATACAAGGACTACTCCTTGTCCTACCCCGTTAATCACCATACCATGATCCTAGTCCCTTATGAAAACATTACACCTTCATACCCATAATTGAATAAGGCCACACGCACACAAGATATAACTCCACTTAGAAAGAGTTATTCTTAATAACGTGATGATACACCATACACCTAACTCAGGGTGGATGAAATCACACATTTAAGCATCTTAATGAATAAGCATATAATTGGAATTGGAAATCAATTACTCCTCATGATATAGGAATACCACCCCATAGGCCAAACATAAGGGTCTACACCTAAATGTTGATTACTTATATTTTAGTTATCATATCCTATTATTATATAAACCTAGGCATTCACACTAATTCATCAATATGTGTATGATCACATAAGGTTTCATTACTTAAATATTCTCGTGTATTAACTTATGTTTTCATTAGGGAAGATTATTATTTAGTAAATTATTGCCAAGGTAGACTATTTGATCATATAACCAAGTGTAAACCTTAAGCTTTCCATAGATTACTAAATTCCCATCCTCATTTTGAAATTATTTACCAACCATAATGATTATTCACATTTTAATAATCATAACACAAGGTATATCAAGAAGTTCATAGACAAGGTATGCTTATATGTTTAAGCATCCAAATCCATTAAAACCAACAGTTAGTTATCTCATGAAAGCATTAATGACAATATAGCCAACTATTCATTACTCAAGAGTTGAAATATAAATATTCAAAATAATGTACTTTTTGAAAATATATCATATATTTCAATCACTACAACATTGTGAGTGGTAAAATCCATAATCCACAATGTGGGTCCACATAAGAAGATCATTACTCCAACTTACTTAATTGCTTAAGTAATAGAAATAAGCTAACTTAAAATGACATTACCACTAGTAAACATTAATTTCTATAATACAGTAATGAGAGTATATTGCTTTAAATCACCAAGGGACTATTTTCATAATCTAGTTTCTACATTTTATTTCCATCCAAGACTATAATCCTCTTAAGGTCATGTGTAAAATAGTAATGCTACAATTAAGTGATGTCTTATATTATCACTCTATTGACATAAAAAAATGGTAAGTCTATATTATAGATAGATATTCCATGCCATGAGAATGTCACCAATAAAATTCATCATGAAATCCATGTAAAAATATACATAATTTCACCATGGATATTTACAACCTCTACCTATTTCAAGCATACCATAAGACAACATTATCTTAATTTTCATATAATGCATTGTTAAATACACTATAGTTATAAATATTATAATAATAACCTTATTATAATTTCATGCCTTCTTGAAATCAACAAGTAAATAACTAAGTCATATACATATAACATTATATAAAGATCAAGTAAATCATGATGCCTTAAAATTACTCTATCACTCATATGGTAATTAGATCCTAATATGAATGCATACCAAGGGAATAATTATAGTTGGTTAAATATGTAATAACCATACGAATATCATCAATAATGTCTTCAATGTCAATATCATATCCAATAATGTTCTTTTTCTTCAATATAACAATATTATAAAACTACATAAGGTAATAAGATGAATTATGACATAAAATGGTTAATCAACTATAATCCATCATTCCAACAACATACACCAAAAGGAATAGGTGAGAGAAGAGCTACCATACAAAATCTAGGTACATCAATGGAGAATGACAAACACTGCAAGAGGGACACCCCTCAAAATCAACCCTATGAGTCCAACCATCAATGACCCTTACCACCCCAACCATCAGCTTGGTAGAGGTTTTTAGAAACTAGGTACTTAGGCAAATTAAGAGATATATAAATGATATTGAGCCACCAGTAAGGACTTACAAAAACCATTAACAATGACAAAGAAGTAATGCAATAACCATAAAACCATAATATTAAGCCAAACTAGTTAGCCTGAACAATGCCTAAGACATACATTAGGTCCTTATAGAGGATGATTTACAACATATATTAGGATTTATTAAATCAAATCCATAAGATGGTCAGTCTAACCAAGGTCCAATGCTCATCCCTAGGGCTTATATGATCTTAAAATAACCAACGTGAATTGAACAACCTCACAATAGTCACATTAACACAAACGAGCCAAAATAGGGGAAGTGTAAAATTCTTTCACATAAATTAAAATTGTTTTGGCTTTTCAAATCACTATGTATAGCCAAAATTAAATTCCTTGAAAAATTATAATAAATAAAAAACTAAAAATGATGCCTTATCATTTTTTAATAATGAAGGAAAATAATTCCTTGACCATAATCAATAACTCAATCCAATTTTTAATGGAACCCACAATCCAACAATAAGGGAAAATAAAGTTTTTTAAACTATGTGAGTAATTAATTTTATTAGAATACAACTTAGAATCTGAAAGGGGGATTATGCATAATAGAGTTATCGTATCAAGAGAGTGGTAGAGGTTTGAGGAGCATGAATTGAATCATATATTAGGGCTTCAAAAGCTTACCGTTATTTTCATATGATATCTTGCTTAATAAATGCAAACAAAATTG
>JARHVA010006951.1:412500-432500 GCA_037957365.1 Torreya grandis
CATACACGCAATATGTGAAAGTTACCAATTTACATGATTTAATACACTCAATGAATTCAATGGTTAAAAAGACATAAAAATTTTACATATAAGGAAGAATCATATGAAAGATACCATGCATATGTGACTTAGAAATTCTAACAATTATGCCAAGGTAGTTTCACACCATGACAATCAACACACATGATAGTGAATCACAAGGGTCTATGACTCCTGTCAAGTCAGCCAATGTCTAGGTTTCATCCAAATGACACCAAATATCCATCATATAATACACATAATTAGTCTCATATATCTCATATTAGAATCACCTTCTCTAAACGAAGTTTGGGTACTAACAAAGGCCATAAATTTGATAAATTACCACAATGTTCATGCATCATGGATAGATGGTTCTTGCTAAGTGATAACAATAAGAGATCCCCAAAACACTTTAGCTTACCCAAGAAATGTAGTCACACTCATCTTCTATACCTTGTAAGCTCAAGTCATACCCTTAGACCTCCTAAGATATTATACCTCAATATCATTGGATAGCTCATCCATGCAAGATATCAATGGCCACTAAGGCATAATCTCATTATTCTAACAATAAGCTTATATCAGTTATTCTTTTATTTGACTTAATCCAACAAGTTAAAAGATAAATAATAATTCTTGTTTTGATGCAACATAGCTTTTTAGAAAGGGTGGACTTAGCCAAGGAAAGGGGAGAATACCAAAATACTACCATGGGAATTATAATTTCCCACAATCAACAAGTTCAATTGAACTCATAATAAAAATCCTCATGGATGTAGGGCATAGCTTTATCACAATAAAGATCCCATGATTATCAAACATAACCAAGTTTTCAAATAAGCGTCCTCATGAATGCATAACTTAGCCAAAATAAAATAAACATCCGCATGGATAAAACATATCCATGGTCAACAATTTAACCTCATGAAAATCAACCTATCCATGATCAAATAACCATCATCGATGTAAACACATCTATGATCAAAACAACATAATAAATTTAGAATTGAAATTAAACATCCCCACACACTTATTTATTTTCAACCTTTATAAGTTATGAATCCACATGATTCTCTAAATAACTTAAAAGAGACCAAATACATAAATAAGATCAAGCTCTGAATACAACTCAAGATGCTCCCTCTAAGCAGAGATCCTAAGCCTTATTTATTTACCCAAGTAAGTCAGACATCCTCATCCTATGAAGCTCTCCATGTTTAAGCCCAACCCTTGGTCTTTCTGAGATTAAGATGTTCAAAGCATCTACTAATGACTTTCCCATACAAATCAATAATAGATACCAAACATCATTTCCTCAATTCCAAGGTGAAGTGATGATCACTAATCTTCTATTGAGTTGCCTATATAAGTCAATAGTTAACTAGTGGCACTTATCCCAATACAACCAATGAGGGAAGGGTTGAACTCATCCAAAGCTATGATTAAGAATCATAAGATCACTTGGATAAATCTTTTCTGATTTCCACATACACAAACCCACACGTACCATAATATAGGAACCTTACAAGACTTTAGTTTGCACAAGTAAAGCACTATTCAACTCATCCAAGAGGTTAAATGCCTTTATGAAGGTCACATCATAGCCATCTAAATCATATAAGACATATATAAGTCTATACAAGGTATAATAAAGTTATAAACATTATTTATTATGTGTGATATGGCATAGGGTTTTTAATTCAATCTTATCAAGACAACATAAACATACAGGTAGCATTTAGCCATCATAGGGCATACACATACACATTATAAAAATAATCCTCCATAAGGTGATGTACATATAGATTAGGTGTATATGCAACCACCCATGTACATTAATGCAAACACAATCCCTTGCAATGGTATGCATAATCACACATAAGCTCAACCATCTTTTCAAGAATGAGTAAAAAATCAGTGTAGAGTGCCAAAACTCAACAAAAACTTTTAAGCACAAGATTTGATACCAGATGAAATAACGCAATTTTTTTTAAAATTATCTTTTATAGTACATAAAGAAACATCAAAATGCCCCACTATATAAATTAATACAGTGTAATGCATCTCAACAAACTCTTTATGAAGAACTAGCAACCCACAAGTAGTATCCTAATTATCCCAAATGGATAAGACTATAATAAAAGAGAATGGAATTAAGCACATCCAATAATGTCTGGTTAAAATTTTTCTATATGAGTAAACAAGATATGATATAAGTGCAATGCTTAAGCATGGGGTCCAAATGACCAAACACATGAGATCAATGAGATCAGATCTATAATCCACTATTATAGTCAACATGAAAAAATCTAAAGGATCGATAACCTTTTGGGGAAACACCCAAACAAGGAATACTCCTTTTCCTAACCCATTGATCACCATACCATGATCCAAGGTCATTTAGTAGAACATTACACATTCATATCCTTAATTGATAAAGGCCATATACATACATGGTATAACTCCATTTAGAAATAATTGTTCTTAATAACTTAATGAAACACCATGCACCTAGCTCAAGGAGGATGACATCACACATGTGACAATCCTAATGAATAAGCATACAGTTGACATTGGAAATCAATTACTCCTTGTGATATAGGAATACCATTGCGTGAACCAACCATAAAGGTTTAAACCTAAATATTACTTACTTATCTTTTAATTATCATTTCCTGTTATTATATAAAACTAAGTGTTTACGTCATTCCATTAGTATGTGTATGATCCTGCAAGAGTTCATTACTTAAATATTCTAATATATTAAGTTTTGTGTTCATTAAAGAAGATTATGATTTAGTAACTCATTGCTAAGGTGAACTATTTGATCATATAACCAAATGTAAACATTAAGGTTTCTATAGCTTACTAAATTCCAATCCTATTTTCAGAATTATTTACCAATCACAATGATTATTCACATATTAATAATCACAACATAAGGTATACCAAGAAGTTCATTAACAAGGTATACCTACACTTTTAAGCATGTACATCCATTAGAACCAATGATTAGTTATCTCATGAAATCATTAATGATAACACATCCAACTATTCATTAATCAAGAGTTGCATTATAAAGAGTCAAAATAATAGACTTTTCAAAAACATGCCATATATTACAATCACTACAACATCGTGAGTGCTAAAATCCATAACCCATAATGTGGGTCCATAGAATATCATTAATTTTGATTACCTCATTCCTTAAGAAATATAAGTAAGCTCACTTAAAATTACATTACGACTAAAAAACATTCATTGCTATAATATAGTAATGAGAACGAATTATTTTAAATCACCAAGGAACTATTTGCATAATCTAGTTGCTACATTTTATTTCCAACAAAAATTATAATCATGTTAAGATCACGTGTTCAATAAAAATGCTACAACAAAGGGATGTCTTATATCATCACTCTATTGAGAGGAAAAAATGGTAACTCCACATTCTAGATAGAAATTCCATGCCATGAGAATGTCACCAACAATATTCATTATGAAATCCATGTAAAAATATACATAATTCCACCAACAAGATTCACAACCTCTAACTATTTTAAGCAAATTAAAAGACAACACCATCTTATTTTTCATATATATCAATGTTATATACACTATAGTTACAACTATCGCAATAATAGCCTTATTACAATTTTGTGCCTACTTGAAATCAACAAGTAAATCACTAAGTCATATACATAAAATAGTATACAAAGATCAAGTAAATCATAGTGCCTTAAAATTACTCTACTGCTCATATGGTAATTAGAGCCTAATATAAATGCATACCAGTGAAGTAATTACAGTTAGTTAAATATATAATAATCATAAAACTATTATCAATACTACCTCCAATGTCAATATCATATCTAATAATGTTCTTTTTTTCAACATAACAATATTACAAAACTGCTTAAGGTAATAAGATGAACTATGACATAAAATGGTTAATCAACCACAATCCATCTTCTCAACATCATACATAAATAGGCACATATGAGAGATAACCTACCATATAAAATCTTGGTTCATCAAAAAAGAAGGACGAACACTACAAGAGGGACACCCCTCAAAGCTAGGCCTATGAGCCCAACCATTAGTGGCCTTTACCACCCTAACCATAAGCTTGGTTGAGTGTTTTGGCAACCAGGTACTCAGATTAGGTAAGAGGTACAAACATAATACTAAGCCACCAGTAAGGACTTGTAAAAATCATCAACAATGATAAAGAAGTAATGCAGTGAACATAAAACCATAACATTCAAATATTAGGACCCATTCAAAAATATGTTTCCTACACATGCACCAAATTCATCATAGTTCCTCTATGGTATGAATAGATAAAAATAAAAACATATTATTCAATTTCTTATTTTCTATAAATAATAAATATTTCCTATTTTGAACCATTAGAATATTACCAAAGGATATATAAGTCAAATCATGACAACAATTATAAATAAATGACATAAAATATATCCAACCCATATTAACACTTAACCATATACCTAAGCCATGGTGAAGCTAGCCAGGGCATTAAAAATAATCTCTCTTTAAGTTATTCACTTGTATTTAAATATACTAAATAAAGTCGTTGGTGACTTTCATTTCTATAAATCTATGAATATTAGATTAGAAAAAATGTGCAGGTTATAATTTAAATTCCTTTGTGCATGATTTTTCCTCCAATCTATGTCCCTTTCATAATATATTTTATTATTAATATTATTTTAGAATTCATAAATAATTTTTCTTGTCATGATTTACTTTTTCAACAATATTTCCTTTTGAGAATGTTTTTCTAAAGAACATGATTCAAAATATTGGCTTTAGATTTCTTCTTATATTTTCTTAACCCTAGCTTTCTCCAGACGATCATAGTTTATTTGCCTCCTCTATTTAATCAATGTGCATTCATTACAATAATTATTTCTTTGTATATGCTTTTAAAAATTTGATTTACATTTTCATGTAGAGGTTGATTATGATTGTTTTAGTGCATGCTCGATATGATTTTAAGTTTTACTAGAGAGGTATAACCTTCTACGATTCATTCTTATATTACTAGGCATGTGCACTGAATTTTAGATAATTGTTATTTGTTCTAATGTCACCAATACCCACCTTCTAAAATCATCGATTAATTGATTTTATTCGAGTTCTCCCAGTCTTGCCTCTCAGTATGAAATCAGTATGGTTATAAAAGAAGACAAGCAACAAATAATCTGTAAGTTCCACAATGATCCCTAAAGATTATCAATGGTATAAATTCGAAGTTGTAAAATTTAGATGAATTTACCATTAAAAAAAAAATTGACTAATTTATTTTAAGTCATTAATATATCTTAGAAAATATCCCCTATAATCTAATTATAATAATGAGTGCCTTATGAAATGGTATAAATTGGTTATAGATTAGACGACTAGGGCATCTCTTATTATACTAATGAGTACCTTATGAAATCTAAATACCTCTATAATTTCTTTAGTGTCTTTATCAATATCTTACAATTGTTTTCTATTTATGTGAGTTACAATAAAAAATTAATTTTATCAATATTAATATTTTTTTTCATATATTGAAATACTAATTTCTCAACATTCCTTCACTTTATGTGAATATGCGAAAAAAAATCCTTTTTAAAATTTTATTTCTAAATTATTATTTAAACTACAAACAAATCAGTGTATTTTCAAATTGAATTCTCAAATTCCTTAAGAAATAAATTACAACAACATACTTTTATACTTCTATTTCTTTATACAACACAAATAAACTACTTTTTCATATATAAGAGAGTGAGAATGCCTAAAACTCTCTACGCGAGGGTTCATATTTTTATGCCTCTTAAGAACTGTAATGCTTTGTAAGTATGCGAGAATAATAATGCATGCTGATAAATAGTACAAAGAATATAGAAACTACGGTAACGTGGAAAAAAAAACTATATATTTTGAGGAATAACTAATTGCTCCAAAATGAAGATGACGGCTGTGTCAACGTCGAATTTCGGATTGACGTAAGTGATGATGGTTTTGCGGTTGTCAATATTCTGATATATTTGAAAGCGAGTAAGGTAAAAAGTTGACGTTTCGGACACTCATCATCTTATGATTATAATATATTTGACGTTCACTAAGGCGTCAAACATTGATCACGGTAATAACTTTGACTTCCATAAAACTGATAATTTATAAACTTATCATAATTTTGATATCCAAGAAGCTGTTAATTTTGATATCATACAAAAATTTTGACACCTATAAAGCTGTCACCATGTAAACATCTTTATAAATTTAACGTTCACTCAGACGTATTTTTACCTTAGGTAAATTTTCAGTTGAATTTGACGGCCACGGAGCCGTCATCCCGTTAGTGGACTGTTCTAAGGAAAAATAGCCTCTACAAAAAACATAGTGAATTTAAATACCAAACATATTAACTAGATATTTTGCTCGTCAAAGTCTGCTCTCATACGAAGCTTATCTGCAAACATATTACTCGCTTGAAAAGTTGGTTGAATGGCTTCCAAAGTTAACTGCCAACCCACAAAATTCAGATTATGGCAACACGCCCTTGTGCCCGCACGCCCTTGCCCGTCCCACAAGCATTTTGATGGATTTTTGTGGTTCTGGAAGGCATTCAACCCACTTTTCCAAGCAATATTTTTACTTGAGAGTATTTCGTATTTAATTACACTCAAAATTTTTGTAGCTTATTTTAATGGTGTCAATCTGAGCACTTGGACGACGATAGAAAGTGAAATAAAACAGTCAACTAATACGATGACGGCCGCTTAGTTGTCAATTGAACTTAAGGTTTGCCTACGGGCAAGGTGAACGTGAAATTCATGATACTACATTCAATAAATGACAATTTTGCCAACGGCAAATTTATGATTTCACAGGATGACAGCGCTGTGGTTGTCAATTTTATGATACGGGTCATGGGATGACGGCTTCTTGAATGTCAAAATTATGAACAGTGTATAAATTCACAGTTTCACAGATCTCAAATTTAGTATTGTGATCCTGGTTTGACGGCTTCATGAACATCAAATTTATTACTGTTACTCAATGGCGGCTTCTTAGACGTCAACTTAATTTTTGTTGTCTTACAATTCATATTAGATATTGACGTCTTAGCAATGGTCGTCAATTTTTTTAATTACAGAGTTAATATATTTCTGTCTCCATTCTCGTTTCCTGTGGGCTATTTTAATGATTGCAATCCCTATTCCGTCTACTTACCGACGGTCAAGACGACCGCTGGTTGAATGTGAAATTTATGGCATCGTCTTTACAAAATGATGGTTTCACGGATGTCAAATTTACCATATTTGCTTACTGGATGACATCTTTGTGGGTGTCAAATTTATGGTATATCACTCATGGGATGACAGCTTCCTTGATAACCAAAATTGTATAAACTAAAAGAGCAGATAAAAACAATAACTGAAACAAGAAAACAAAAAATTGAACCACTTGCTACTGCAATTTCTTCAAGAAATTGCAGTAGCAAGTGGTTCTTTTTTTTTTTGTTGTTGTTTCAGTTATTGTTTTTATCTTCTCTTTTAGTTTCTATAAATTGGTATATAAGATTATGTTTTAGTCCAGGTACAAAATAAACATCAGGTATAAACCTTCTTTCAACATTCTTTGCCAAAACATTTATGACACCTTTACCCATTACATCCACTTTGATATCATTTTCTAATTTAACTTCAGATCTTACAGAATCATCAAGACTAGCAAAAAAATCTTTATTTCCTGTCATATGATTACTGTCTCCACTATCTAAGAACCAAATATCTCTAGCGTTTTCTTGAGTAACTTTACAAGTAAGAAATAAGCTTTCAGGATTAGAACTAGATTCACCTGGATTAGAGCTAAATTCACCTGTGTAATTAGCATTCTGCTTGTCCACATATCCTTGTTTCCTTCTGCAGTCACTTGCATAGTGTTCATATTTCTTGCAATAATAACATTGAATATTAGATTTATCAAACCTCTGTGAACTTTGCTGGAAGTGATTGTTGCCACGTCCTCTACTACTGTAGTTTTGATTACCATTTTCACCTTGATCTGGATTATTCCTTCTAGTTATGCCTCTGCCTCTTTCTCTGAAGTTTGACCTTGCTCTTCCTCTTCCTCTGCCAAATGATCTCTGTGACTTGAAAGCATTCTCAAGAGAAGTGTTATTCCTATTCATTCTGGATTCATGTGTTAACAAAGAACCCATTAATTCATCTACTGATAACTATTCCAAATCCTTGGTTTCCTCAATAGCTATAACTATGGCATCAAATTTACTAGGTAAACTCCTGAGTATTTTTTTATAATCTTCTGATCCATGATAGTTTCTCCATTAGATCTAATTTGATTCACTATATTCAACACTTGACCCATAAACTGATCTATAGATTTTGATTCATTCATTTGCAAATTTTCAAAACTTCGCCTAAGGGATTGCAATTTAACAATTTTTACCTTTGTATTATCTTTATAGATAGTCTCCAAGATTTTTCATGCCTCTCTGGATCTCGTTGCTGCTACTACTTTAGAAAAAAATTGATTCATTCAATCCTTGTTGGATTATAAATAAAGCTTTTGCATCTTTTTTCATGTTCTCTTTAAGCCCATCCTTTTGTGCTTGAGTTAATTGCAGATAGTGATAATGATTTTACAGGTAGCGTTGATGACAGGAAGAGTACTTTTGGACATGCCTTTCTTTTAGGCGCAGGTGTGGTCACATGGGCATCCAAAAAGCAACCTATAGTGACATTTTCATCAGCTAAAACAGAGTATGTAACAGCCACATCAGCAACGTGTCAAGCAACTTGGATGAGAAGAATATTGAAAGAAATCAAACATGGAATCTAACTATTCTACCTGAAGGTAAGGATTGTTAGGAGTCAAATGGGTTTATAAGACTAAATTTGATGCAGATGGAAATGTTGAAAAACACAAGGCAATTTTAGTAGCAAAAGGTTTTGCACAAGAACATGGAATTGACTATAATGAAACATTTGCACTAGTTGCTAGACTGGATACTGTGAATGGTTTCCTCAATAGCTACAACTATTGCATCAAATTTACTGGGTAAACTACTGAATATTTTTTCAATAATCTTCTGATCCATAATAGTTTCTCCATTAGATTTAATTTGATTCACTATATTCAACACTTGACCCATAAACTGGTCTATAGATTCTGATTCATTCATTTGCAAATTTTCAAAACTTCTCCTAAGAGATTGCAATTTAGCAATTTTTACCTTTGTCTTACCTTTATAGGTAGTCTCCAAGATTTTTCATGCCTCTCTGGATCTCGTTGCTGTTGCTACTCTAGAAAAAATTGATTCATCTAATCCCTGTTGGATTATAAATAAAGCTTTTGCATTTTTTTTCCTGTTCTCTTTAAGCCCATCCTTTTGTGATTGAGTTAATGCCAGATGGGCTGCCTCATCCTGCGGTTCTACAAAACCACTTTCTACCAAATCCCAAACTTCTTGTGAGCAAAACAAAGTTCTCATCTTAATTGCCCAGAAATCATAATTCTTACCATTAAAAATGGGAATTTGAGGCTAAGAAATACTGTTGTTCGCTACCATGTCTAACTAAATTCTCCTTCTGGTTTGCTGTTTCAGAACACAGTCGTCGACGTCAGTTGTTCTACTGAGGTCGGTTAGGAATATTGCCGACGTCGATGGGCTTTGCCGAGGTTGGTCAGTGTTGTCGGCGGACGTCGGTTTGGTTGCCGATGTCGGTCTCTGGACTCCCTGCTGCTCTCTTCCTAACCAGGCTCTCCTTGGCTCTGATACCAATTTTTAGAAACTAAAAGAGTAGATAAAAACAATAACTGAAACAAGAAAACAATAAATTGAACCACTTGCTACTACAATTTCTTGAAGAAAATTTTTTTATTGATCTTCAATTTTCCTTGCTTACAATGCTGCGCCCAAGGCATCTTTAAATAGATTTTGAATCCAAAAATAACTGAAAATAGACTACATAACTAACTAAAATTAACTCCATGTTAACTGAGACTAAATTGCTTCTCCAATAGTTTAACTAACTGTTTGTTAACTACTTAAACTAACTGATATCTAACTATCAGTTAACTAACTGAATGTAAACTAACTGATTGCTCAACTGCAGCTAACTGCTTGCATGGATGAGGAGTCGAGAAATTATCTCCAATCAACTTCAATTTCTAACAAAAATTATGAAAGGTTTCATGGGATGACGGCTTCACTTGACGTCAAAATTATGATAATAATTAAGGGATGACGACTTTCAACAGTTATTTCTTGAATAGCATTCTAGATTCGATGTCCACGTAGCCGTCATCATCAATTTGAATGATTTATTCTGCTGGATATACACTAAAAATGTTATCAAAATTATAAACCCTCACAAACACACAGATTTATACATTCTCACGGCAAGCTTTATAATATCTCAAAAAGTAGTTTTATCTTTATTCAACATGGGACTCGGGACTTCAAATTGAGCTAGAAATCAATGTTTGTTCGTGCTATACAATATGTTTCACTTACATGTAGTTGTTTATTTTATTTTACAATACGTGTAATTCCGTTCCTGCTATTTTTTTAGTAATCATTATCATTGTTTGGAATTGGAACCGGCAGCACCTAATTTGGGTACTTATTTTTTTAGCAATCATTATCAAGATTTTGTTTGTTGGAAATTTTCTCTTTCCTTGAAAAGATTTTGAGTAAAAATTTGGTGAAGTCTGTGACACTGGTTTGTGGTTGATATTTACAGACAGCTGATGCTGAAAAGGCAGTTGCAAAAACATATGATTACATTATCGTTGGAGGTAGTACAGCAGGGTGCCCACTCGCAGCCACCCTGTCCCACAAGTATTCCGTTTTGATATTGGAGAGAGGAGGCTCTCCTTATGGAAATCCCCTTATTGAGGACGCCACTCTCTTTGGAAAGGCCTTGACAGAAACCAATAACTACAATTCTATAGCTCAGGCATTTGTCTCAGAGGATGGATTACAGTTGCACAGAGGCAGTATGTTGGGAGGCGGAACAGATATTAACGGTGCCTTCTACAGCAGAGCCAGCTTAGAACATATTCGAAGCATTGGATGGGATGAAAGGCTTGTAAACCAGTTGTATGTGTGGGTGAAAAATCAGACTGCTTTCAAGCCTGACAAGCCTTTTATTTTGGATTCTGCAATAAAAGATGCCCTTCTGGAAGCTGGAGTGCTTCCCCACAATGGATATACAGTAGATCATGTGGAGAGCACCAAGATTAGTGTCACCATATTTGACAACAATGGAAAGAGACACACATCCGCAGATCTTCTCAAGAAGGCAAATCCACAAAACATTGTTGTTCTTCTCAATGCTGCGGTCAGCAGAATCCTCTTCAATTCCGCATCAGGTTTGTAATTTAACAATTGAACAAAAACAAACAAGAAACCGTAATCAAGCTCAATGGGATCTTTGCCCAGAGTATGATATGCATGCAATATTTTGGGAAAGTTTGTTAATAGGTATTGTTTGCTTAGTAAGTTAAATGTCAAGTTTATTACCATCATTTTTCTCTCCAGATTTTGGGATTTTTTAAAATACTTCATTTATTTTTAGAGTTTACAATCACTATTGGTTTATGAGGCAACCCCGCTTCAAATCTTTCATTGGTACCATACAAGTCTCTGAATTTATTTGACTGTATGCATGTCATCTGGAAAACATTAAGTGCCATAGAAGTCTGATTTTATTTGATTGAGAACGACAGTGCTTCGTGGAGTTGCATGCAAATCCACATACATCATTGTTCTAAATTTTTTGTCATGAATTAAAAAAAGAGAATCCAAAAAAAAAAACGAATAGGCTGTCTAAAAGAAAAATCTAGATTTATGACGCTGGCTTTTAAACCTTTCGCAGGCAAGCCAAAGGCTCGTGGGGTAGAATTCATTAGTGCCATTAATGGATTGCCTTATAAAGTATCACTTAACCACTTGTCTGGCCGAAGTGAGCTAATTTTGTCAGCGGGAAGCCTAGGCAGCCCTCAGCTTTTGCTCCTAAGTGGAATTGGCCCATATAAACATCTCAAACAATTCAATATTCCTGTGTTGTTAGATCTACCCTCAGGAGGCAAAGGCATTCAAGGTAATCCCATCACAACCTTCTCGGTGGAATCCCCAATACCACTCTTAACTTTACACGTACAAGTAGTTGGCATTGTTAATGACTCCCTAGTATACATAGAGTTTGCTAGCTCTATTCAGTAGGTTCCCATAAAAGGCACATCAGGAACAGGATCAAGTAGAAAACAATATGTGGGAATAATTGCTGAGAAAGTAGCATTTTCCTTATCTAGAGGGCATTTTCGACTATGTATCAAAGATCCCCAAGACAATCTTTCGGTTCGATACAACTACTTGTCTCACCCACGTGATTTTCAAACATGCACGCATGATGTGAAGGTAATTGCCAACCTTAGCCAGACCACTTCTATTCAGAATTTTACATTCAAAAATAATTCTAGTGGTATCAAGGAGTTTAAATTTATTGGAGTGCCTTTTCCCCAAAGCATATCAGATAAAAAAGTAGTAGAAAAGTTATGTCACGATTGACTTACAACAATTTGGCATTTTCATGGAGGATGTCTCATTAGTTCTGTGATTGACCCAGGGTATAAAGAGAAAGGGGTTTATGGCTTACAGGTTGTAGATGGTTCGATTTTTAAGGACAGTCCTGGGACAAATCTACAAGCAACTACCATGATACTTGGCAGGTATTATTGCTATCATTTCCGTTTTATGTTTTTGTTTATGTGCTTTCATTTGAGTCAGTTACTCAGAACCGTTATCTACAAATTTGAATGTTTTCAAGTATGTTGGATTGAATATATTGCAAGAACATTCATAATAACATCGTATATTATAAGAAAGTGAGTCATCTTATAAATTAAAAAATGTATTGCATCTGTAGAATGGCTGCTTCATTCTGGACCAACCCTAACTAAGGGTTGGAAAATTGTAATAGAAGTTTCTTCAATTATTTGAATGTGACCTTCCAATAATGAGTTTGTATGAAAGCATTATTTTTTGTGTTGGGGAAAGATGGTGTTGACTTAATATTTATCCGATATGTATCTTTTTAGTCCAATGTTTTTGTATGTAATCATGATACACATATTTACTTTATGCTTATTTTGTCTTACATGAAAACTAGATTGAAGCAAATTTTGGTATTTAAAATAAATATTTTTTTGGCCCACTACAAGTAGGTCACCATTATAAGAGTCTTGAAATGAAGAGAAATGAAATGGTTTTAAGTATGTTTGAATTACATCTTCATTAAATATTTTGAAAGTATGTATTTTTTTTATTTCAATATTTTTGGAATGAATCTTGTCACACATATATAATTACTGCCTATTCTCTCCTCCACGACAATTGGAAGGAAACAAATTTTGACATTTTAAATAAAAATTTATTTTTTCCCCCACAAGTGAGGCACCATTACAAGAGTCTTGAAATACAATGAAATGAAATGATTTTAATTATGTCCAAATAACATCTTAATTATATAATTTGAAAGTACGTGTATTTTTAATCCAAATTTTTCGGAATGAGCATGATACACATATTTAATTGTTCTGTATTCTCTACTACATGACAACAGAAAGGAAGCAAATTTTAATGCTTTAACTAAATATTTATTTTGTCATCCACAAGTAGAGCACCATTAAAAAAGTCTTAAAATGAAAAGAAATGAATATGTTTTAATTATGTCAGAATTACATCTTCATTATATTTATTAAAAGTATGAATCTTTTTAATCTAATATTTTTCAAATGAGCCATGTTACATTTGTTTAATTCTTGTGTATTATCTCCTATAGGGAAAGTGGAAGTGGTCCAATTTTAAATTTTTAAATACTCTTTGTTTTATCCTCGGCAAGTGAGGTTTTTTTACAGGTCTTTTTTCACCATGAAGATTGAGCAATGCACTTATTTTATTAAAAATAAATCCACTTTAATAAGGGCAACTAATTTTAGGAGAATGTGATATATTTCATGATGGTAGGGTATTCCAGGGTTTAATTACCATCAGAATAAATGAATACTTATAATAATTTTCTATTAAAATAAGAGTGTTCCTTTTCCATAATATATTATTTAGTTTCAAAACAATATTGTTAGTGTTTGCTTATATAATTTTTATAAACATTTCAAGTTTTTCATGGTGATTTTTTTTGAAAAGATTTTAAAAAATAAATTAAATCAATAGAAAATGTGAAGGGGAACAAAAAAACCCTTAGTCCTCCCTTTTTTCTAAACCATTTCTAAGGAAAGTAAATGCTAATAAGGAAAAAATAATTGAAAGTAACTATTAAGGGAAACAAAGATACGCCATAAACAGTGAATTTTAATGATAATTTCTTCATATTTTTCAAAATAAAAAAATTTTATTTACAAATGTATAAATAAGGCATAAGTCTAATCAATTTATTATTTTTATTTTTAAATTTTCAAAATTTGAGAGTTATGGGATATCATTTTTTGTGAAAAGAAAGGATATGGATAAGGGATAGAGAGATGAATGCATAGGTTGGGATATTTGATGAGGAAGGTTTATGTTTTCCTTTTTTAGTGTTTGATTATGTGGCTTCATTTGAGTCAATTATTGACAAACTTGATCTATGAATTTATATGTTTTCACATATATTAGATTGAATATATTACAATAAAATTTATAATAAATTCATATATTATAAGATAATGAATCATGTTATAAATAAAAATAATATTGCATATGTAGAATGGCTTCCTTCAAGATTAACCTTGGCTAAGGATTGGAAAATTACAATTTAAGTTTCTTCAATTATTTGAATGCATCCTTACAATAATGACTATTGTATGAAAATATTATCTAGGTGTTGAAGAATGTTGGAGTTGACTTAATATTTGTGTAATATATATCTTTTTAGTCTAATATTATATGAAATAACCATGTTACACCCATTTAATTCATGCATATTATGTTCCACATAACAACTAGAATGAAGCAAATTTTGACATTTAAAATAAATATTTATTTTGTCGCCTGCAAGTAGGCCACATTACAAGAGACTTGAAATGAATTGAAATTAAATCATTTTAATTATGTCAAAAATACAACTTCACTATATCAAAGTATGTGTCTTTTTAATTCAATATTTTGAGAATGAACCATGTTGTAGGTATAAAATTCCTACCTATTCCCTCCTACACAACAATTGTAAGGAAGAAAACTTTGACATTTGAAATAAATATTTATTTTATCCCCCGTGAGAGGGACACTATTACAAGAGTCTTGAAAATAAGTAAAATGAAATAGTTTTAACTACGTCAAAATTACATATTCATCATATCTTTTGATTGTTTGTATATTTTTAATTTATAATTTTTAGAATGAACATGTTGAACATATTTAATTCCTACCTATTCTTTTATATATTACAATTAAAAGGAAGCAAAATTTGAATTTAAAAAAAATATTTATTCTATGCCCACAAGTGGGACACCATTGCAAGATTCTTAAAAGGAAGTGAAATGATTTTAATTGTGTTCAAATTATATCTTGATTACATATTTTAAAATGTTTGTATATTTTTAATCTAATATTTTAAAAATGAACCATGTTACATGTGTTTAATCTCTTCCTATTCACACCTAAATGGAAAGTGGAAGGAAATAAATTTTGAATTTTTAAATGATATTTATTTTGTGCCCTACAAGTTGGGCACCATTATACTATTACTTTTCAATATGAAGATTAAGTGATGCACTTATTTATTTAAATGAAGTATAGTTTAATAACAGTAAATAAGTTCAAGAGAATGTGATATATTTGAAGATGGTAGGGTATTATAAGATTTAACTACCATCAAAATATATATAAAGTGGAGAATTCCTTTTTCATAATATATTATTTACCTTTAATATAATATTTTGTTACAATTTTCATATATAATTCATGAATTTTTCAAGCTTCTCAGAGTGAATATTATTATAGTGGAAGAGATGAATGGTGCCAAAAAAAACCCTTAGTCCTCCTTCTCCAAGTCACTATAGGGAAAAATAATTGGGGATAAAGTAAATATAAATTAAATCAACCATTAATTAAAAAGATAAACATAGGAATCAATCCTTAAGATGATAAGGTAAATAAAGGTATGATCATTAGTACAGAATTTTAAGGACATTTCTTTTCATATTTTTTCAAAATTAAATTTTTTTATTTTCAATTGTATAAATAAGGTATAGGTATATTCTCTTATTTTTTTCATTTTTAAATTTATAAAGGGTATAGGTATGTTATTTCAATATGTTACAAGAACATTCAAAATAGTTTCATATATTATAAGAAGGTGAGTCATCTTATAAAGAAAAATAATATTGTTTTTATATAATATCTTCCTTTGAGACCAACGATGGCTAAGGGTTACAAAACTGAAATATAATTTCCTCACATTATTTTGATGCATCCTTCTAATAATGAGTATTGTATGAAAATGTTATTCAAGTGTCGAGAAAAGTTGACATTTAATCATAATTTGTGCAATATGTATCATTTTAGTTAAATATTTTAAGAGTGAACTTTATTACATGTATCTAATTCCTGCATATTATGTACTACACAACAACTAACAACTAGAATGAATCAATTTTGGCTATTTAAAAAAAAATCCCCTTGAAAGTAGGCCACCATGACAAGAGTTATGAAATTAATTAAAATTAAATGGTTTAATTATATCCAAATTACATCTTCATTCAATATTTTCAGAATGGTCCATGTCAAAGTACTTAATTCCTGCTGATTTTGAAGTGATGTGAAATACTTTTTACTATTTCCAAAGTATATATTCATTATATATTTTGAAATAAAGTATCTTTTTAATTTAAAATTTTGGGAATGGACGTGTTATACATATTTAATTCCAGCTTATTCTCTAATATGTAAATTGAAAGGAAGCACATTCTTGTGTGTGTGTGTGTGTGTGTGTGTGTGTGTGTGTGTGTGTGTGTGTGTGTGTGTGTGTGTGTTTTGTTCCTTGCAAGCATGAAAATTTTAAAGGACTTTTGAAATGAAGTGAAATGAAATGATTTTAATTACATACAAATTACATATTCATTATGCTGGTGCTCAATCTACTTAAACAATTTGTGCCTTATTTTTTGAAAAACAAGTGCACAAATGTCTAATAGTTTCCTATCTAAAAGAACTCCATAAAAGTATATCCAAAATGAAATCCCACTTTTACAATTAGTTTGTGAAAACCTTCTAAAATTTCAATTTAAATAATACTTAACATTTTCATGTTTTAGTGACATTACATGATATATGCTAAATATCAAACCAAGATGAATATAAAATGTCTAAGCAGTTTAAAATTAATAAATCCAAGTGTTCCATGTGTAAAGGCTCAAGTTGTGGTGGTCCATGATCTGAAGGCAGAATCAGACATTTCCAAACAAGAAAATAAAGCCAAAATGCAAGTTTGCATTTGTAATTTTCAAATTGTACTTGAGAATTTGAAATGTATGACAAATGTGTTGACCACATGGAAAGTTTGAAAGGGAGAGTCAGTAGAAATACTCAGTAGGGAATACAACAAGAAATGCAAGTTTGTTTTTTGTAATGTGCATTTAAAACCCAAAAGTCTATAACAAAGAGTGTAATTAAAATTTCAAAGGGCAATGCAAATGTGGGACATGATAGAATTTTTAATGAGTTACTACATATTGTATTTGTAATTTTTAAATTTGTTACTAAGGTCCAAGGTCCACAGAGATTCGTAAGCAAGATGCAACTTTGATATGCCAATATGTAATTTGCAAATTACACTCCAATGTTCACCACCACAAGAAGGAAGGTAAAGAAGTCCATGATAGAAGATTTTAGTGGAGATGCAACATTCATTTGAAATTGCAAATTGCAATGTTCATTCCAAATTCTGAGACCCATCACATACACGCCAATCTAGAGACAAAGCAGAACTTTTGGGTGGAAATACAAAGTCAAAATGTAACTTTGAAGCTACAAATTACAAATGTGCAATAGATTTTTGAAATCTTTCCAAGGCTAGAAAGTGTAAAGTTTCCCTTGGGGTTTGAAATTATGCCAAGGCAAAAAGAGGAAAAGTGCAAAAAAGGCCCATAATCTTGCATAAGGCAAAATATACACATATAACTATTAAGTTTGGTAGTAAAAAGGTAAAAAAGGAAAAAGAAAAGGGCACGAGAAAAGTTAGCAATAAAAATGTAAAAACTAAGCTAAGTGTTGTATTCTAATATTTGAGTAATGTCTAAGATCTCCATGGATCAAGATAATTATTTTTAGGGTTTTGAGAAAAAAACTAGCCATTGGAAGTAGTTTTGACTCAAATGGCCATAGATCCCACACTACCTCCATTACAGCTGGAGCATTCTGATACTATCATGACAAAGATAGAACCACTATTTGCCTTGGACAAGGAGGAGGTCATTCATCTACAATCTTCCAATTGGGCAAATGACTAGTTATAAACATGGCAAAATGGTTTCACAAGAGGACAAGAGTTTATTTTACACCTAGAAGGAATATTTCACCTCAAGCCCAAGTGCAACAAACTTCTAGACATGTAAATCAAAGTTTTTTTTATCAAACTTCATCATGACATGGACAACCTCTCACCAGAAAGATTTATTTGTAGTGTGTAAGCTTCTATCCATGTTCAAAGGCATCATCCAACTAGAGCATCTTGGAGGAATATTTTGGGTGAGAGATTTGTATAAGTAAAGAGGGCTTGTCCTCTTTGAAAGATTTGGTTGGATTTTTCATTTTTGAATTTCTATTGGGTGTGTTTTGTCTTTCTTGCTAATGTGATTGCACTTGTACAGTCAATATCAAACTCTGAGAGGATGTAAATGTCTTCCTTATTTTAGAGCAAATCCATTATGCATTTCCCCATGTTAACATTATGAACATTGATGTATGTATATTTACTTTCAATGTTAATGGAAACTACATGTGATTTATGATATTTATTACTAATGAAGTGCAATGACACATTATTCATGATGTGTTGATTGGTTATCTAGTTTTATATCACTTAATAGTAGTCATTCTAGATACAGACTTAGGTTATAAATTCCTTTCTAAATTGTGATTTGGGAATGTTGTGTTGATGGTCTTGTAAGGATACCCTAGACATATGTAAGTGATAGGAGAAAGTGCTTGAAGCTTTATTTTTTAGTGTATGCTTTGGGGTTTCACAGGTCATTTGAATATTTACATTGGATTGGCATCAATGAAGGCAAACCATTCCTGACAGTTTTCTTATCTTGTTTGCTAGTCTTCTACATGTTGAAATGAATGATAGCATGGTTTTTTAAGGAGTTCCATATGTTTAAAGAAACAACCACTCTTTTATATATACCCAAATCATCCTACCTATCCTACCCTTATAAATAATTGATGTTGTTGAACATTTTGAGTGTTATTTGACCCAAGCTATAAAGTGAAAGGAGTTTATGGCTTAAGGGTTGTAGATGGTTCAACTTTTAAGGATAGTCCTAGGAGAAATCCACAAACAACTACCATGATGCTTGATAGGTGTTAGAGTTATCCTTTGTTATTTATATGTTTTTATTTATGTGTTTTAATTATGAGTCAGTTATTGACAATGATTATCTATAAATTTGGATGTTTTTAGGTATGTTAGATTGAATATCTTTCAAGAACATTCATAATATATTTATATATTATAATAAAGTGAGTCATATTATAAATTAAAAAAGTATTTAATATGTAGAATGGTTTCCTTCTAGACTGACCCTAACTAAGGGTTTGAAAATTATAATAGAAGTTTCTTCAATTATTTGAATGTGTCCTTCCGATTATGAGTATTATATGAAATTTTTATTTTGGTGTTTGGGGAAGTTGGGATTGACTCAATATT
>JARHVA010006951.1:442500-445000 GCA_037957365.1 Torreya grandis
CTAGCAACCCATAACCAACATCTTAATTATCCCAAGTGGATAAGACTATAATCAACCATAATGAAATTAAGTGCATCCAAGAATGTTTGATTAGCTAATTGCTATATGAATAAATGATATATGCTATAAGTGCAATACTTAAACATGGGATCTAAATGACCAAACATAATGGTCTATATCACTAATCTTACTTAGGGAAGACCTAACACATTTTGAGATCAGTGAGTAAAGAACTCTAATCCACAACTAAAGCCAACATAGGAAAATCTAAAGCATCAAAAACCTTTTCAGGAAATACCGATGAGGAATACTCCTTGTCCTACCCTGTTAATCACCATACCATGATCCTAGGTCCCTTAGAAAAACATTAGACCTTAGTACCCTTAATTGAAGAAGGCCACACACAAACAAGATATAACTCCACCTATAAAGGCTTATTATTAATAACTTGATGAAACACCATTCACATGTGAGGATATTAATGAATAAGCATATAATTGGAATTAGAAATAAATTATACAAGAATACCAACCCATAGGATAAACATAAGGGTCTACACCTAAATGTTGATTACTTATTCTTTAGTTATCATATCCTATTATTATATAAACCTAGACATTCACACTAATTCATCAATATGTGTATGATCACATAAGATTTAATTACTTAAATATTCTCATGTATTAACTTATGTTTTTATTGGAGAAGATTATGATTTAGTAACTTATTGCCAAGGCAGACTATTTGATCATATAACCAAGTGTAAACCTTAAGCTTTCCATAGATTACTAAATTCCCATGCTTATTTTGAAATTATTTGGCAACCATAATGATTATACACATTTTAATAATCACAACACAAGGTATATCAAGAAGTTCATAGATAAGGTATGATTGTATGTTTAAGCATCCAAATCCATCAAAACCAACAGTTAGCTATCTCATGAAAGCATTAATGACAATATAGCCAACTATTCATTAATCAAGAGTTGAAATATAAACATCCAAAATAATGTACTTTTATAAAATATGCCATATATTTTAATCACTACAACATCATGAGTGGTAAAACCCATAATCCACAACGTGGGTCCACATAAGAAGATCATTACTCTAGCTTACTTAATTGCTTAAGCAATAGAAAAAATCTAACTTGAAATGGCATTACCACTAGTAAATATTCATTTCTATAATATAGTAATGAGAACATATTGCTTTAAATCACCAAGGACTATTTGCATAATCTAGTTGCTACATTTTATTTCCATCCAAGACTATAATCCTGTTAAGGCCATGTGTTCAATAATAATTCTACAGTTAGGTGATATCTTATATTATCACTCTATTGACATAAATAAATGGTAAGTCTATATTATAGATAGACATTCCATGCCATGAGAATGTCACCAATAAAACTCATCATGAAATCCATGAAAGACACTATAGTTATAAATATTCCAATAATAACCTTATTACAATTTCATGCCTTCTTGAAATCAACAAGTAAATCCTTAAGTCCTGTACATTTAATAATATACAAAGATCAAGTAAATCATGATACCTTAAAATTACTATATCACTCATATGCTAATTAGATCCCAATTTAAAGTCATACCAAGGAAATAATTATAGTTGGTTAAATATGTAAGAACCATACAAATATCATCAATACTACCTTCAATGTCAATATCATATCCAATAATGTTTTTTCCTCCAATATAACAATATTACAAAACTGCATAAGGTAATAAGATCAACTATAAAATAAAATGGTTAATCAATCATAATCTATCACTCCAACAACATGAATCAAAAGTAATAGGTGAGAGACAAGATACCATACAAAATCTAGGTACATTAATGGAGAAGGACAAAAACTGCAAGAGGGACACCCCTCAAAATGAGCCCTATGAGCCCAACTATCGATGACCCTTACCACCCCAACCATTAGCTTGGTAGAGGTTTTTAGAAACTAGGTACTCAGGCAAGGTAAGAGGTATACAAATAATATTGAGACACCAGTAAGGACTTATAAAAACCATTAACAATGACAAAGAAGTAATGCAGTAACCATAAAACCATAATATTCAGCCAAACTAGTTGGCCTGAATAATGCCTAAGACATACATTAGGTCTTTATAGAGGATAATTTAAAACATATATTAGGGTTTAATATATTGAATCTATAATATGGTGGGTCTGACCAAGGTCTAATGCTCATCCCCAAGTCTTATAGGAGCATAAAATAACTAACCTAAAGTGAACAACCTCACAATAGTCACATAAACTCAAATGAGCCAAAATAGAAGAAGTATAAATTTTTTTAACATAAATTAAAATTGGTTTGGATTTTAGAATAAATGTGTATAGCCAAAATTTGGTTCCCTAAAAAATTACAACAAATACAAAACTAGAAATGATGCCTTATCATTTTAAAAAAAATGAAATAAAATAACTTCATGACCATAATCAATAACTCAACTGAATTGTTAATGGAACC
>JARHVA010006951.1:450000-455000 GCA_037957365.1 Torreya grandis
CATGTTACATTTATTTAAATCCTACCTATTATCTCCTATAGGGAAAGTGGAAGGGATCCAAATTTAGAAATTTTAAAATATTTATTTTCTCCTCCACATGTGGGGCGCCTATACAAGAGTCTTATTTCACTATGAAGATTGAGCGATGCACTTATTTTATTAAAAATAAATCCATTTTAATAAGGGTAACTAATATTAAAAGAATGTGATTTATTTCAAGATGGTAGGGTATTGAAGGATTTAATTACCATAAATATAAATGAATACTTTTAATAATTTTATATTAAAAGTGGAGTGTTCTTTTTTCATAATATATTATTTAGTATAAAATAACATATTATTAGGGTTTGATTATAAAATTCATAGACATTTAGGGTTTCTTATGGTGATTATTTTTAAAATAGTATAAAAATTAACTTGAAGCAATGGAAGAGGTGAAGGGGACAAAAAATAACTCTTAGTCCTCCATTTTTTCTGATCCATTAAAGGGTAAAGGAAATTGTAATAATGAAAAAAATTCAAGGCATCTATTAATTAAAAATAAAAACATAGGAAATCAATCATTAAGACGCTAAGGGAAACAAAGATATGCCATAAATAGTTAATTTTAATGATAATTTATTCATATTTTTTCAAAAGTAAAGTTTTCTATTTAGAAACATATAGTTGGGATAGGTCTATTCTTTTTATTATTTTTATTTTTAAATTTGTAAAATTTGAGAGATATCGGATATCATTTATGGTGAAAAAAGAGGATATGGATAGGGTATAGAGAGATGAATGCATAGGTCAACATATTGGATGAGATACATTTATGTTTTCATTTTTTGGTTTTTGTTTATGTGGTTTCAATTGAGTCAATTATTGACAATCATGATCTATGAATTTTGATTTTTTCACATATAGTAAATTGAATATACTATGATAAAATTCATAATAGATTCATATAGTATAAGATAGTGAGTCATGTTATAAAGAAAAATAATATTATATAAAATTGAATGGCTTCCTTCAAGAACAACCTTGACTAAGGATTGGAAAATTTAAATAAAAGTTTCTTGAATTACTTGAATTCATCAATCGAATAAGGATTATTATATGAAAATATTATTTAGGTGTTGGGGAAAGTTGGCATTGATTCAATATTTGTGAAAGATGTATCATTTTAGTCCAATATTTTGGGAACTAACCATGCTACATGTATTTAATTGCATATAGTGTCCTACATAATAAATAAAATTAAGGATATTTTTGCATTTAAAATAAATATTTATTATGTCCCCTATAAGTATGTTAGGTTGTGGAGCTAAAAGCTTCACTGATGCAAACAAGAGAGGAGGTTGCTGAAGGTTGTTGAGTTGCAGAGCAACCGGCGTCAGTCTGATCAGTCGACATCGGTCATGTTAGTGAAGAGAAGCAACCGACATCGGTCATGGATCGACTGGCATTGGTCACCTCCAGGTAGACAGGGACTGATGTCGGTCACCTGTGTGGTTCAGAACTGCATGTTTTATAGGCAGTTAGTTAACGAACCAAGTGTTTGCATGTTAGGAGCCAAATTTAGACTAAAAGATATGGATCTAATTATTGTAATTAGATGTCTAATTATTGTTTGCATGAGATCTATTTAAGAGACTCATAGGCTGTATTGTAAAGTGTTCTAGTTTGAGTTGAGCAAAGTTAGCTCCTTCTATGTGTGAGGTGAACAAGGGTGTTCCTCCTAGTTCCACAGTAGTACCAAGGTGGGTGCTAGTTTTGGAGAATCAGTAGGATTCTTCAAGTGTGTAGGATCTTGGTCAGCAAGTGTGCATGGATACTTTTGGAGATCTACATGGGTAAGTAAGATCATTGATCTGCAAGTGTATGTGTGTGCATGATCCTAGTTTGCAAGTGTGTAGAACTAGATTGTTTTGTAGGTGTGCAAGATCAGGGAGGATAGCAACACAAGAGGGAGCAGAATCAGGAGGGATCCACTTGGAGTATAGTGTGTACTCAAAAAGAGAGAAAGAGAGGAAGGCAAGACAGTTCTTTTCATAAGTAAGATCGTTTGAGTTGCAGGTTGTTGCAGGTTCAAAGGAGATCTACTTGAAGTACGTTTGTGTACTTCGAGTGTGTGGAGCACTTATGGAGTGCATGAACCACTAGAGTATTAGCAGTCATGGATACTAACTGGTTGGAGGTGAACACCAACTCTGTGTTTGAGTTGTGTGTTGGGACCGTAAGAGAGAGCTTTGAGGAAAGAAGTACTGTACACTTGAGGTGTGGGAAGCCTCTATAAGGCGGAAGAGTGTGGCGGCTCTTTATTGTATTCTTTTCTAGATGAGTATTAATTTAAGTTGTGTATTGTCTCTCATATTTTGTGTTATTTCTAAATTCTTGTTACTTGTGTATTCTGGTTAATTTCCACATGTTAAGTTGCTTGGTAATCAATTGTGTGCTTCCGTATTTCCCAACAAAGTGGTATCAAAGCTAAGGTTGTAGGGAGCAGGTTTTTTGTTTGATTACAGGTCACTCTCAGGGGTTTCTGATTGAGTGGGAGTAGAGCAATGGCAGAAGAAAGTAAGCTAAGAATGGAGGAATTGAAAAGCACAAATGATCACTTACGATGTTATGGAAATAAAGAGAAAGTAAAAAAAAATTGTTTCTTTGTGGAAGATCATCATGAAGGAACTAAAGAAGTATATGTTGCAGGTGATGTGACACACGATGCTCTAGTATGTTTCTTGGATAAAATAGAATCTTGTTTTATAGATTCTATTGACTCTTTCCATGCAGTCCGAAATAGAATATCTTTTCATGGTAAGGTCTTTAGAGACTTTGAAAAGATTTATTTAGGGGCTGGTGTATCTTGCTAAAGAATTGGCAAAGGGGAAGTGAAGCTAAAATTGCAGGCAGCCAACACATGGGTGTTGAAGGAGGTCATGCGGGTCCCAGTCTTAGAGTTATGGCTAATTTTTTTAGGGAAGTTGGGTGATGAGAGATGCACAAGAACTCTTACAGTGGATACACTTGAATTAACTGGTGGTAAGAAAGCAGGTACCCTTTATCTAATTGCTTATATTACTGATTCTTCTTTTATTGCGAAGACGTGGCTTTGTAGGCTTGGTCACATGAGCAAGAAGGAGATCCATGTTCTTAAGAGGAAGTTAGATGTGTTTGACAGGCTTAAGAACTAGAAAGCCTTGGTGTTTATGGAGGAGATGGCAGACAGAGATCAGTGGAGAAGGCTGAGTAACTCTGAGTAGAGTAGTTTGGACAGGGATTTGATTCAAAAAAAGCTCATGGGTAAAAAGTCATCACTCACAGGAAAACACAGGTACCGGTGTTGATCAAGAGGAATCGACATCGAACAGACAGGTGCCGATGTCGATCATGTGCAGACCAAAGCCAGTGATGTCAGGTAGGGTAAGACCAACATCAGTCAGGAGGACCGACGTCAACAATAGGTAAGATCTGATGTCGGTCAGGAGGACCGATGTTGGCAACAGGAGACATCTGACGTCGAAAGAGTTGGTAGTCAGGACAGGCGCATGGAAACTAATGTCGGTCAGATGCAGACTATGTAGTGATCAGAGGTCAGTCACTGTAATGGATTTTGGGCAGACAACAAGCTATCAAGGAGTCTCAAATGCCCATATGGAGGACTGAAATCGTAAGTAAGCCTCAAATTCATTATTCCTCTTCTTTATACTCATTGCTCACTGCAGAGCAGGAAGGATCCAAGAAACACTGGAAGCATGGCATGAAGAGAATGCAGAATCAAGCGAGGAGATTTGGTAGGGTTGCCAGCTGGATGAAATCACAGAGACGAATGGATACCTTAGTTAAAGAATAGAGAGAACAAACACGTGAGATGAAAGGCCAAGTCATATGGTCTTAAGGAAGCTGCAGGACAGTGGTACAGGTTTGACAGATGGAGGACAAAGCATGGCTTTAGTCAATGTTAGGGTAACTACTGTGGGTTACTTTACCAGGTGGATGATGAGTTGCAACATCATCTTGTTACTGTATGTTGTGTGTTTTCATGCAGGGTTACACATACAGGGTTTTATTGAACTAAAGGTAAAGTTAGTTCAAAGGTATGTCTTGAAGAATTTGGAGCAACAAAATTCTTGGGCATGAGTGTGTTCTAGAGACATGGAGATCACAGATTGATTTTGTCTTCAGAGGATTGTGTGAAGCCGGTGAGCACGCCGATGGGTTGGACAATTTTATGAGCAGTGTCCTAATTCACATGATGAGGTTAAGTACATGAGTACTAGACCTGGGTTTCCCATGCAGTGGGAGCTGTCAAAAAGTTTGGAGCCGATTCGAGAAAGAAGCACTAGAGGGAAGTTCAGTGGATTCTTAGGTATTTGAGAGGGATCAGTAGCAGGTGCACATGCTATGTAGGGTCAAGTTATTTTCTACATGTGTTTGTAGATGCAGATGCAGCAGGTTACTTGGATGACAGGGGGTGCACCACGGGATGTGTGGTGGTTGGTCTTCAGGATTCATCTTGAAGAGGGATACAAGCTAGGAAACAGATTAGATGGGGTACAGGTACAGGTATAGTGCAGCTATTTATCTCCAAGTGGGAGATTATTAGGTTGTGGAGCTAAAAGCTTCATTGATGCAAACAGGGGAGGAGGTTGCTGAAGGTTGCTGAGTTGCAGAGCAACTGGTGTCAGTCTGATCAGCCAACGTCGATCAGGTTAGTGAAGAGAAGCAACTAACATCAGTTAGGGATCGGCTGATGTCAGTCACCTCCAAGCAGATAGGGACTAACGTCGGTCGCCTGTGTGGTTCAGAACTGCAAGTTTTACGGGTAGTTAGTTAACGAACCAAGTGTTTGCATGTCAAGAGCCAAATTTAGACTAGAAGCTATGGATCTAATTATTGTAATTAGATGTCTAATTATTGTTTGCATGAGATCTATTTAAGAGACTCATAGGCTGTATTGTAAAGTGTTCTAGTTTGAGTTGAGCAAAGTTAGCTCCTTTTGTGTGTGAGGTGAGCAA
>JARHVA010006951.1:460000-470000 GCA_037957365.1 Torreya grandis
TATGACCAAATTACATCTTCATTATATATTTTATAAAGTATGTGGATTTTTAATTAATATGTTGGAAATGAACCATGTTACACATGTTTAATTTCTTCATATTCTCTCCGGCATGGAAATTGGAAGGAAATAAATTTTGAATTTCTAAATAATATTTAATTTGTTTAGAAGAGTATTTTTTCTCTATGAATATTAAATGATGAAATTATTTATTAATATTAAATATAATTTAATAAGGTTAAATAAGTTCAAGGAAGTTTGATATATTTTAAAATGCTAAGGTATGCAAGGATTCGATTAACATACATACATACATACATACATACATACATATATATATATATACATATATATATACATATATATATATATATACATATATGTATATGTATATATATATATATATGTATATATATATACATATATATATGTATATATATATATATGTATATATATATATATATATACATATATATATATATATACATATATATATGTATATATATATACATATATATATATACATATATATATATATACATATATATATATATATACATATATATATATATATACATATATATATATATATATATATATATATATATATATACATATATATATGTATATATATATATACATATATATATACATATATACATATATATATACATATATACATATATATACATATACATATACATACATATATATATATATATATATATATATATATATATATATATATATATATATAAAGTGGAGTATTCCTTTTACATAATATATTATTTACCTTTAAAATATTAATTTGCTATGGTCTTCATATATAATTCATAAAATTTTCAAACTTCTCATGGTGATTTTTTTTTAGGATATTTTGAGAAATCTTTCAAAGCGATGGAACAGGTGAATGGGGTAGAAAAAAAACTTCCTCCTCCCTTTTCCAAGTCATTATACGGAAAAATAAATCCCTATTAATTTAAATGATAAACATAGGGAATATATCCCTAAGATGTTGAGGGAAATAAAGATGTGACCATATATATGGAATTTTAAGGACATCTTTTTCATATTTTTTCAAAATTGAAGAAAATTATTTGCAATGTAAAAATAGGGTATATGTATAGTCATGTGATTATTTTCATTTTTGAATTTATAAAGGGTATATGTATGTTTTTTTAATAAGTTACAAGAACATTCAAAATAGAATCATATATTATTTAGAGAAAGCATATTATATCTATAGGATGTGTTCCTTCAAGACCAACCATGGATAAGGGTTGTAAAATTGAAATATAAGTTTCCTAAATTATTTGAATGCATCCTTCCAATAATGAATATTGTATGAAAATATTATTTATGTGTTGAGGAAAGTTGACATTTACTCATAATCTGTGTAATATGTATCTTTTTAGTTGAATATTTTGGGAATAAATCATATTACACGTATTTAATTCCTACATATTATGTACTACAAAACAACTAATATGAAAAGAATTTTGTAATTTAAAATAAAAAAATTGTCCCCTACAAGTAGGCCACCATGACAAGATTCATGAAATGTAATGATTTGTATTATGTCCAAATTACATCTTTATTGTATCTTTTTCATTCAATTGTTTGGAAATGACCCATATCAAAGGCACATAATTCCTACCTATTTTATCCTACATGATAACTATAAGGATTAAAACTTTTACATTTTAAAATCCCTCCCTCCCTGTGCATATGTGGCACCATTACAATAGTCTTGAAATGAAGTGAGGTGAAATAGTTTTAATTATTTCAAAATCACATATTCATTATATCTTTTGAAAGTAAGTATATTTTTAAACTAAATTTTTTGGAATGGACATGTTACACATATTTATTTCCTGCCTACTCTCTCCAACATAGAAACTGGAGAGAAACACATTCTGAATTTTTTTTAAAATATTTATTTTTTCCCCCACAAGCATGTCACCATTAAAATAATTTTGAAATGAAGTGAAATGAAATGATTTTAACTACATAAAAATTACATATTCATTATATATTTTGAATTTATGTATCTTTTGAATGCAATATTTTTGAAATGAATGATTTTACATCTAAAGTAGAAGGAACTAATTTTAAACCTTCTAAATAATATATATTTTGTCCTTCCCAAGAGGGTCACCATTAAAAGAATTTTTTTTACTATTAAGATTTAGTGAATTAGTTATTTTATTAAAACAAAATATGCTTTAATAAAGGTAACTAATATCAATAGAATTTGATAAATTTAAATATGGTAGGGTATTCAAGCCTTTGATTACCATCAAAATAAGTGAGTAATTATATATATATATATATATATATATATATATATATATATATATATATATATATATATATATATATATATATATATATATAGACACACATACATACAAACATACATACATACTCAAGACTTAAGCCAAATGTGAATTACTGATACCTCGAATGGTCTCTCATATTTATAGCCAAAATATCGAGAGATCAATGGATATCACAAAGTGGTGCAATCAATGGCTAGGACAAAAGATGCGATTACAAAGTGAGTTATGGGCCCACTTCACTTCGACACCAAGAAAAACATCTAACCTATCTAGAACTATCTATCGACATGGCCGACAAAATATCACCTTTAATTATTTGTGTGGTCCACACAATATTCAAAAGAGGGATATCATGCCCATGTTCATGATCACAGACAGACCCCATGATTAGTCATCATCAGCAAATTCATAATCACTTGATGGTGAATACAAAGAGTTGGGACCCTCATCCTCATTAGTGTGATCCATGTACAAGGCAGATGGAATCTAAAGGATGTGGCCTAGAGGAGTAGGTGGAAAGACAGCCTGATGTGATAAAATAAGACATCTGCATAGTGCCACAAGTAGAACAACAACTCTTTATGTGGCATGATCATTTTGCTGCTAATTGTATACTGAGTGTAGCTCAAACTTAACACGAAATGGAATCCTTAATGTAATGAAAATATTTCTTACTTGTCTAGGAGATATTCTTACTGAAGGATCTTTTGAGGCTTTCATAGGCAGAATATAATCCAGAAATTCAAATAAGTAATATGGAATTTCTCCAGATTCCCAAAAATTCTTACTTCCTGGAATATAGCTAGGCCAAAAGGTAGACCAATGGAATAAAAACTCCATTCCTTATCTTTGTACCAGCTGCATAAAGGGATTATTAATCCCTGAATAGTCATTCTTATCACCTTCTCGATAGAGAATAATTGTAGAATAGGTACTCGATCCATCTAGCTCTGTAAAATACGAAGTCTAACCCAAAATTCTATCATTCATAAGGTTAGCCACTTCATAATATTTTTATTTAAGAAAAGCAATTTCATTTTTGAGCTGATTTGACATTGAAGGAATGCTTCTCCAGATGTGTTCATGGAATTCATCTCAAACTTTAGTTGTTCTCTTTAATCATCTTGAGCTTCTTCTTTCATCAATTAATGTAGCCCATCTTAGGCTCTAGCTAAAAAGGATTGCAACAAAGCAATACATTTTGTGCACCACTGCCTTCTCTCATAGGTATCAAGCTGATAGGCAGCCTGAACATTAGTTTTGTTGATGGAGCAGGATCTGATATTTTTACTGAGAACTATTTTGACAATAATTATTTTTATTCTTGTTGCTGAGACAAATGCATAGAGTACCTTTTTTTTGTATTAGCAATTTGCTATTGGAAAAATGTTTTCTCAAATATCATATAAGCAGGAGTAGCCTGATATTTATATTTCAAATATTGCAGTTGCTAAGATAGTGTTAAACTATCAGTAAAGTGAGTTGACAACATATGAATTTGAAAACCAATTTCTGAATCAAAAATAGAAGATTCAAAATTTGAACTATATTCTTCAAAATTCATATTAACTTGGTTCTAATCTAATTCTGAAGAGAATTCTTCTTCCCAAGGAATAGCAGACTCATATTGGACTTCATCATCAGAGACCAAAATATATTCATTTTCATCTAAATTATAGCTCTAAATAAAATTCACCTTCTTTGAATTTTTCTCTTTTTGAGGACACTTATTAGCATAATGATCTCCTTTACAGAGAAATTTTTTTATAGGGGCTTTCTAAAAACCATTTTTCCTTTTTCTGAATATCTTCTTCTGTTTAAAGGATCGACCTTTAAACCTTCTTGGTTTGGACCAATTGGAACTGTAAGTTCTAGGGGAACATTTATAGAAATGAGACTTTTTCTTTTCCTTTGGTATTTCTTGTACTGATTGATATTAGTGCAACCAAAATGATCATACATGGTTTTGAAAATCTTTACACCAAGTTGCTTATGAAACATCATGGTTTATTTGTGAGCCTTTCACTCAACACATAGCTTTTCATTGATGGCTCTAATGTTCTGGTTTATGTGACTGAAGGACATGGTTGATAACTCATCACCCATTGTAGATTTATATTTATCAGCAAAATATTGAGGAAAAGACTCTATATATCTAATCTTGAAAGCAAGATTAAAAATTTCACCTGAGGCATATAACAGATTTTCCATGTGACACATATATTCATCTATCCTTGTCATGTCACAAAGCTGAGCTCTTAAAAACTTAGCTTTATTGGATTCTTTTTCATTATTTATTATGCCAACAAATTCTGAATATAGAGCTTGACATAGAGAAGGAATAGGTTCTATATGATGAATAATATCATGTTGAAACTATTTCCCAAAACCATCCCACCAATCTTTAATATTAATTATGAAACCATTCACTATTTATTGGGCAACATTTACAGGGTCTTTCTTTAGGCCAAATATTTGTACATTAGCCCATGAGATCATTGCATGAATCATCTCTTTTCTTCTGGCAGAGGATTCACAATTGAACTTCCAGAAGAATGGCTAGAGATTCAATGTTCTAATTTGGGCATCCAAAGGGGGCCTAGAAGATTCTCCTTCTTCAAAATAACTATATTTTTATGTTTCTTCTATCTTAGCCATGCCTATTTGAAAAGTTTTATTAGCTAAGCTTCCTTCTCCAGTTTTCTTTTTGGCTTTATCTTTACTAACTTCTTCCTTCTATATTTTAGCTACCTTTGCCCAACTAAGAGGATCAGTTACAGATGCTACAAGGAGATTTCCTAGAGGACTTTGGGTAGAGCTATCTGATAATTTCTATAAGATATCAAGAAGAAGAGTAGTATGATGTTACTGATTCATTACATCCCTGGTGAGACTATCTATACTGGTCAATGTTTCAGATGTAGTTTCTTTAACTTTATCTTCAACATATGAGATTTTAGATTTCACTTCATCTTGTCCCTAAGTAATATCTTTAGTATTCTGAACTACTTCATCAATTTTTGCAGTTAAATCAGAATGTTTTTGCTTTAGACTACTAACCTCCTGATCAATCTTTTGAATGACTTGATTCTTGTTAGTAGTATTATTTGCATCTAAAGCTTTAAGGGATTTAGCGATATCTCCTTTTTGATATAATTCTATACTTTTGAGCATAGCAAAGACCTGATCTAAACTTGATTAAATACTAGAAATATTAGTGTTTAGACACTTATTTGCAACATTATTCCAACTCATAAGCTTGGCTTCAATAGATTGCTTAAGACTCTTATTAGCAGTTTTGACATAATACATTTGTGCTCAAGTTTTACCATCTGGAGAGTATTGATTGAAATCTGAGGCTTTTGGGAATCCTTTCTCAATGTAGGATTCATCTCTTAATGGATTTTTCCATGTATGTCCTTCATCTGGATGAGATGTTCCTTCCATGTTTACCTTTTTGACTTGAGATGATAGCTGCTTATTGCTCTCAAAAAGCTTTTGAATTTCTATATCTCCTTGGGTCATATGGATTACTTAGTGACTCTGTTTGCTAAGGATATGCTTACAGTCTAAGCAATAATAGGATTCAACTTCAGGATCATGGACCTTCTAATTATTAGGACATGGAATGGTAAAAGTGAGAGGCGATGATGAAGAGACTAGGTTATCAAATCTGATAATTGACTTATCTGGTAAGTCTTTGTCTGAGGTAGTCATAGACAAAGATCTTCATGGTTATTGAATAAAGTTAGTGTCAACAATCCATTTACAAGGGATCTTTAGATCAGACCATGAAATTGCTTCAGTAGGAAGGATTTGACTATTAGGTGTGGCTTGACTCACCACACTTTGGCTAGGCGCAGGGGTATGCTTAACAGCAGGATACAACGTATTGGTTAAGCGATACATAAATTTATATTGGATAGCAAGAGGAAAAGAACCTTCAATCATATGCAAGCTAGAGGTTTGCAAGAACAATTTAAATATCCTATTAAAATTAGCTTCCTGGTGTATGGCAACAGGGTAATTAGGATATGCGGTAGTATAGACAGGACCTGCATGTAAACCAGTTTGGATAGTGAACTATAAACATGTAGAGAATGGCATATGACGATTATCTAGAAGACAAGCAAGTAAACTAACATTAATACCTTGGTGAAATAGGGGATGTACACTAATAGAAATCACGCCTATATGAAGAAACTTATATTTCTGCTAAGAACGTAGCTGAATAATAGTTTTATCATCAAACAATTGCAAATAGTATTTATTTTGATCAGTATTTTTGACTTGTAACACATTCTAAGAGATTCAAATATTGGTTTTTACATTCAGATGAAAAGGAGACAACTTATCATACACATCAGTAGGCTTTAGGCTAGGGAGAGTCCAACCCAGACTAGGATTAGATTCTTCTATTTCAACTGTAGTATCATTGATAGTATGCTGAGAAATTTTAGATAAAGTACAGACTTTAAATGTACCTGAATTAGCTTCTAGAAGTTGATCTAGAGCTTCCATCATCCTTCTTAACTTTGATACTTAATCAAATCCACAAATGCCTATCCACGGCCCAAAGGACCTCGCCACTTCCCTATCTTTAGTAGAGATACTGCACATGATACCAGATCAATGGACTAGAATAGATTCAAACAATAAAGAAGTTATACGATAGGTAGAAATTTCAACACAGACTTGTCAGATAATATCAACTTAGTAGTGACTTGGAGAATAACTTAGTAGAGACTTGGCTTTGATACCAGAATAAAAGGATCGCATATAGAACTGAAATAAC
Source organism: Torreya grandis (assembly GCA_037957365.1). NCBI lineage: Eukaryota > Viridiplantae > Streptophyta > Pinopsida > Cupressales > Taxaceae > Torreya > Torreya grandis. The sequence continues at coordinate 467,138 of JARHVA010006951.1, forward strand.
ATATATTGATATGGAAGCAAATTCTTATCTGAGAGGGGGACATTCTTGAATGATGTACTTTGAAGTGAGGATCAACTTGTGTGCCATCTTTGTTAGTAATAAATTTCAACTCAATGTTATAGACATGAACCTTACGATGCTAGAATGCTAGTGGATTTTTTGATGTTTTGCTTGACACTGGTGCAAATATCTCTTTAGCAAGATATCACTCTATTTCTCAAGATAAGTGGTAATGTGATTTCCATAGACTTACATTCAACACTAAGACAATTATCTTTGAACTTTTCGCTAAAATTCTAATTGTCTTAGGAGATACTGTGTATGAGTTTAAAGTTGTGCAGCATGAAATGCCAATGTTCGATATGATGATAGGGTCTGATAATCTATCTAGTTTCTATCCAATTACCATTCATCCCCATGAAATCATATTGGCACAAAAATAATCTCTTTATAAGAAGAATAAATATGAATGTAAGATTTCCCTAAAAGGTAAAACTAGGAAAGAAAGCAATAACTAGTGGTTGCATCAGAAAATTAATCTCTATCAATCAGCTATTGAACCTATGCTTGCCAAGATTCTCCAAGATTGTTGTTCAAAAAATCCACTAGCATTCCAACATCACAATGTTCATGTCTATAACATTGAGTTGAAATTTATTACTAACAAAGATGGTACACAGGTTGAGCCTCACTTCAAAGCACATCATTCAAGAATGTCCCCCTCTCTCAGAGAATAATGTTTTCAAGAAATTCAGCAATTAAAAGCACAAGGACTGATTCGAGATTCTCACAATCCATGGGGATGTGAAGCATTCTATGTGAATAAAAGAAGTGAACAGGGTAGAGGTCAGAAAAGGTTAGTGATTAATTACATTCCTCTAAATAAATATGTTATACCAGTCTAGCATCCTATTCCATCCAAAGATGAAAATTTTCAAATAAATGCCGGTAGTAAAATATATAGTAAGTTTGACTTAAAGTTCAAATTTTGACAAATTAAAGTTGTAGAACCTGGTAGATATAAGACTAATTTTGTGACTCCTTTTGGTCAGTATGAATGGAATGTACTTCCATTTGGTTTGAAAACTGCACCTAGTATCTTTTAGGAAATGATGAACAATATCTTTTCTCCATATGGGAAATTCATCATTGTATGTATTGATGATATTCTGGTTTTTAGCAAAATTCCTAAAGAGCATATAGAACATCTAGAACAATTCTATAGAATTGTCTATGACAATGGTCTGGTCCTCTCAGCCAAGAAGATGGTTACTTTCAAGGATGAAATTGAGTTCCTTGGTGTTGTTCTAAAATTAGGTGAAGTTGCTATTCAAATTCATGTTCTTAAGAATATTCAAAATTTCCCTGATATATTAGCTGAAAAGAAAACCTTGCAGTGGTTTCTTGGTTGTGTGAATTATATTGTTGGTTACTACTCTAATGTAGCACAAGATAGAGTTTTGTTAAATAAGAGATTGTCTAAAAATCCTCCAGCATGGAATCAAGAAATGACATAGGCAGTTCAAAGAATCAAGGCAAAATGCACTGATCTTCCTCCTCTCCAACTCCCAAGTAATGGTATAAAAATTATTGAAACATACGCCTTTGATTTATATTGGGGAGCTTTCTTAAAAGAAAGGTCATCTGATGGAACTGAGAATCCTTGTAGATTTGCTTCAGGAAACTTCAAGAATGCTCAACAAAATTATCATTTAATGCATAAAGATATTCTTACAGTTATCAAGGCTATTCAGGCATTCATGTTTTTCATGAGATCTAAAAAATTCATTGTTAGATCTGATTTAAAGAATTTTATGGGTATTCTTAACTTTGTAGATAATCTTAAGAAAGGTTTAGTCAGTCACCTAATTTGTTGGGCTACATATCTTGCTGACTTTGATTTTACAGTTGAACATATTCAAGGTATCAAGAATTCTCTTGCAGATTTCATGACTTGAGAATACCATGCAGTTGCAGCAAATACAGTGATGATTGTAACAATTGAAGTTTGAGATGAATTCCATGAACACATCTAGAGAAGTGTTCCTTCAGTGTCAAATTAGCTCAAAAATGAAATTGCTTTTCTTAAAGCAAAATCTTATGAAGTGGCTAACCTTATGAATGATAGAAGTTTGGGTTAGACTTCCTATTTTATAGAGCCAGATGGATCGAGTACATGTTCTAAAATTATTCTCTATCGAGAAGGTGATAATAATGACTATTCAGGGATTAATAATCCTTTTATGTAGCTGGTATGAAGACAAGGAACATAGTTTCTATTCCATTGGTCTACCTTTTGGCCTAGTTATAATCCAGGTAGTGAGAATTTTTGGCAATTTGGAGAAATTCTAGATTACTTATTTGAATTTCTGTATTATATTCTGCCTATGAAAGCCTCAGAAGATCCTTTAGTAAGAATACCTCCTAGAAAGGTAAGAAATATTTTCATTTCATTAAGGATTCCATTTCGTGTTAAGTTTGAGCTACACTCAGTATACAATCAACAGTGAAATGATCATGCCACACAAAATGTTGTTGTTCCACTTGCGGCACTATGGAGATGTCTTATTGTATCACATTAGGCTATCTTTCCACCTACTCCTCTAGGCCACATCCTTCAAATTCCTTCTGCCTTGTACATGGATCACACTGATGAGGATGAGGGTCCCAACTCTCCATATTCACCATCAAGTGATTATGAATTTGTTGATGATGACTAATCATGGGGTCTGTTTGTGATCATGAATATGGGCACGATATCTCTCTTTTGAATATTGTGTGGACCACACCACTAATTAAAGGTGGTATTTTGTCGGCCATGTCGATAGATAGTTCTAGATAGGTTAGATGCTTTTCTTGGTAT
>JARHVA010006951.1:475000-515000 GCA_037957365.1 Torreya grandis
CCAAACATAAGGGTCTACACCTAAATGTTGTTTACTTATCGTTTAGTTATCATATCATGTTATTATATAAACCTATGATTTCACACTATTTCATAAATATCATTAGGATCACATAAAATTTCATTACATAAATAGTCTCATGTATTAACTTATGTGCTCATTAGGGAAGATTATGATTTAGTAACTCATTACCAAGGTAGACTATTTGATCATATAACCATGTGTAAACCTTAAGGTTTCCATAGATTACTAAATTCCCATCCTCATTTCAAAATTATTTACCAACCATAATGATTGTTCACATTTTAACAATCACAACACAAGGTATATCAATAAGTTTATTGACAAGGTATACCTATATGTTTAAGCATCCACATCCACTAAAACTAATAGTTAGCTATCTCATGAAAGCATTAATGACAATATAGCCAGATATTCATTAATCAAGACTTGTAATATAAACATTCAAAATAATATACTTTTTGAAAATATGCCATATATTTCAATCACTACAACATAGTGAGTGGTAAAATCCATAACCCAGAATGTGGGTCCACATAAGAAGATCATTACTCTAGCTTACTTAATTTCTTAAGAAATATAAATAAGCTAACGTAAAATGACATTACCACTAGTAAACCTTCATTTCTATAATATAGTAATGATAGCATATTGCTTTAAATCACCAAGGGACTATTTGCATAATCTAGTTTCTACATTTTATTTCCATCCAAGACTATAATCTTGTTAAGGCCATGTGTTCAATAATAATTCTAAAATTAAGCTATGTCTTATATTATCACTCTATTGACATAAACAAATGGTAAGTCTATATTATAGATAGACATTCCATGTCATGATAATGCCACTAATAAAATTCATCATGAAATCCATGTAAAAATATACATAATTCCATCATAGATATTTACAACCTCTAGCTATTTCAAGCATACCATAAGACATCATTATCTTATTTTTCATATAATCCAATGTTAAAGACACTATATTTACAAATATTCCAATAATAACCTTATTACAATATCCTGCCTTCTTGAAATCAACAAGTAAATCACTAAGTCATGTACATATAACAATATACAAAGATCAAGTAAATCATGCCTTAAAATTACTCTATCACTCATATGGTAATTATATCTCAATATAAATGCATACCAAGGGAATAATTATAGTTGGTTAAATACGTAAGAACCATACAACTATCATCAATATTGCCTTTAATGTCAATATCATATCCAATAATGTTCTGTTTCTCCAATATAACAATATTACAAAACCACATAAGGTGATAAAATGAACTATGACCTAAAATGGTTAATCAAATATAATCCATCACGCTAACATCATACATCAAAAGGAATAGGTGAGAGACAAGATACCATACAAAATCTACTTACATCAATGGAGAAGGACAAATATTATAAGAGGGACACCCCTCAAAGTCAGCCCTATGAGCCCAACCATTGGTGACCCTTACCACCCCAACCATCAGCCTCATGGAGGTTTTCAAAAAATAGGTACTCAATAAATGTAAGAGGTATACAAATAATATTGAGCCACCAGTAAAGACTTACAAAAACTATTAACAATGACAAAGAAGTAATGTAGTAACCATAAAACCAGAATATTCAGCCAAACTAGTTAGCTTGAACAATGCTTAAGACATACACTAGGTCTTTATAGAGGATGATTTACAACATATATTAGGGTTTATTATATCCAATCCATAAGATGGTGGGTCTATCCAAGGTCCAATTCTCATCCCTAGGGCTTATACGAGCATAAAATAAATAACTTGAAGTGAACAACCTCATAATAGCCACATTAACTCAAACGAGCCAAAATAGGGGAAGTGTAAAATTCAATAACATAAATTAAATTTGGTTTGGATTTTAAAATCATCATGTATAGCCAAAATTTGACTCCTTGAAAAATTACAACAAATACAAAACTAAAAAAGATGCTTTATCATTTTTTAAAATGGAAATAAAATAACTTCCTGACCATAATTGATAACTCAACCCAATTATTAAGGGAACCCACAATCCAATAATAAGGGAAAATAAAGGTTTTTAAACTATGTGAATAATTAATTTTATTAGAATACAACTTAGAATCTGAAAGGGGGATTATGCATAATAGAGGTATGGTATCAATAGAGTAGTAGAGGTTTGAGGATCATGAATTGAATCATATATCAGGGCTCCAGAAGGTTAACATTATTTTCATATGATATCTTGCATAATTAGTGCAAAAAAAATTGCATAAAGAGGATGGCATCAAAGTCTAAAATAAATATGTCCTTATAATAAATCCCATAGCTATAATACTCTATTCAGGGTAAGATAGTTTCGCTATGACCATGTGGGGTTAGGATCGAGAAAACATGTCTTCAATTTTTAATCAGCGAATTTACCTATTTCTAAGTACAATTCCAATAGGGTTTATTTATTCCCAAAATATAGTCATTGCCAATTAATTGGATTTAAGTTTACCCATATAGTTTTTAAAGGTTTCAAAGTGGTTTATTTATTTGGTTCTCCATCAAATTTATTGGGTCAATCCCCATAGTCATGGCTATCAGCAGGGAGAAAATCTCCTTATAGTCAAAAATTGATTTGGGGATAAGAGTCATGGTCTGTCATGTCCCCTTTTTCAGGGACATTGACAGTCTTGATGATTAGCCTATTATGCGACCTTCGTAGGCTAATAAGATGGATAGAGGGTCATAATGGAGCTTGGCCTGACTTTGATTCACAGGATTTCTACATTTGATTTTCATTCAGGTTATCTCAGACATATTTGGCCAGGGCTCCTACTTTTTAGGGATATTTGATATGCAGCGGAGCACCTTTATTATGGTATGGTTATGTGCGGAATCACTCCCTGATTCACTAGCTTCGATCGGTTCGTCGATCCGACATGTATTGAGGGAGATATTAATATTTGATTGATTTAATCAAATATTAATTATTTAGCCTATTTTTAATTAGAAACCCTAATTCTAATTTAAGAAACCCTAATTAGGGCAAGCATATCTTTTTGAGGGTATAAGGGTTTCTCATGGAGGCCATTATTGATGTAGCCATTGATTATTGATTATTGATTTTGAAGAATTTCTTCTGTGAAGACTGAGCCAAGGGTTCCAGGATTCCATTTGCAGTGGAGAACGTCAACTCTTCATTGTGTGTGATTCAGAGGCTGTGAAATATCAGCTGATCTATTGCCAAATTGAGAGATAGCTTCATCCAGAAGTTATCACAGAGGTTTCAGGTTTGAGAGATAGCTTCACACAGAAGTTATCATAGTATTACAGGTATTTGAGAGATAACTTCACACAGAAGTTTATCACAGAGCTTTCCAGGTACTTCTTGATTTAGTTTATGTTTTTTTTCAATAAATTATAAAGAGAAAGATCTGCTGTATTAGATACCATAGATTTTCAGATTAGGGGTCAAACAGATAGGCTGTGCTAAATTGGCATCCGTACGAAGTCCGTACAGGTCCGTACAGATCCATGCAGATACTGACTTCGGTAGATAGAGATCCTCAGTGACCGACATCAGCTGTCTAAGGACCGACGTCGACAGATAAGGACCTACAGAGATCGACGTCGGTAGTATATCGACCGACGCCGGTGACTGTGTGTTCGACATAGCAGGCCGAGACTTCTAGATTCATATTTGTTTCCAGATTTGCACAAGAGCAGGGTTTTAAAATAGTATTGTAATATTCTTTGAGGTGCATGACAGAGATCTATTGTAATAGTCTGATCAAATAAATAAGAAATTATATTGTGGTAATTTGTTTATTTGAATTGATATTTTGCAAGTTTGTATCCAGATCAGAGCTTTTATTTTAGAAAAAGGAGCCCCTACGTAAGGGACATTACAGTGGTATCAGAGCATTTGCGTAGAAAAAGGAGCCCCTAAAAAAGGGACATCACAGTGGTATCAGAGCATTTGTAGGAAGGAAAGAGCCCCTAAGTAAGGGACATTACAGTGGTATCAGAGCTTTGGTCTTTGGTATCATAGTTTTGTGTCTTTCATATATCTCTATTGGTAGGGGATATTACAGTGGTATCAGAGCTAATGTCTTGCCATCCTGTTGGGTAGCTTGGGTAAAGTATCATGATGACTTCATATACTCAGAGTCGATGGGACTATGATATGAGGAAGTTGAAACTAAGTTTGAAGAGGTTGAATGAATCTCTTTCATATCCTACATCCAAAAACAAACCCGCATGGTATATGACAGTGAATGAGGAGTGGGAGTTAGTACCACCTCGAATTCAGAAGTTGTTGCCTTTTGATCGCTTTGTTAAGCATAGGAGAGAGCACTACAGATCACTTCGATGAGAGAGTAGCATGTCCCATGATTATTATGATTATGAGATAGGAGATAGTGAAGATGAGGATGAGTTTGATGCTTGCACTCAGAGTGTACAGGTGTGCTCAGATGTTAGTGCACTGAGGGTTGATAATCTCTCAACTATGGTAGAGATTGTAGCAGAGTCCCAGGATCCTATTATTACAGATGATACTCAGGAGAATGCAGTGGACAGTTTTGAGGACTTAGTTTCACTGGTTGTTTCTTTCTGTATGGAAGAGTTAGACAGTGATGCTATAGTTGTTGATACTCCATCTGTTGATATGAGCTTTGACATTGATCATTTGTATATTGAGGTGGTTGGTGATGAGTACATTCCTGCAGTTGTTGCTGAGGAGCATATTACTGAGGCTGATACACATATACAGGATTTGTATCTTGCTGATTCTGATGAGTTTGAGATACCAGTGGAGTCATGTCTCCAGATTGATTATTCTCACACGGATGATAGTGTGGTACAGTTGGTTGTGCCTCCTTTACAGAGAGATCAGTTGGAGTGTGTGGGGGAGTATGTTGATGCTTCCACATATAATTTCTACTGCACTGAACCATTCATGGAGTATTTGTTGGATAGTGTAGGTGTTCGTCTGGACTCACATAAGATGACAGAAGGTGTTCTTGTCCGAGGTTCTAGTACTATTAGCAGATTAGGTGAGGAGATTTTATGAACCCTTTCTACTATGTTACCTTACAGGGATGTTGAGGTGATGTTTGTTGAGCCGAGATTGGATCCATCCATTGAGTCCCAGTTTGGCAATAGTGTGCCAATAGCAGAGTTTGGGGGTTCTTACCAGCATCATACGGTGAGGTATGCTCCTTATTTTTCTTTGCATCTAGAGATTAGTTTTGGTGTCAGTGATTCAGATACCAATAATTGTCATCTCCACGGTCCAGTTGGATGTGAGTATCAGTTAGATAGGGACTTGAATTTTGATAGAGTTGATATTTTAGTTGGCTTGAGTCCCTCAGAGTGGTTTCTTCTACCGGCATCTACAGTTGGTCTTCAGATAGTTGTTTGGGTGTCGAGTGTAGTTTTTCAGTTGCTGATTTTGATACTGTTGATGCTGTTGATGTTGATGATTTATTCACATGGGTTGATTAGTGACATGATGGATGTTACACAACTTTTTCCTTGGGATCCAGGTGGATCGAGTAGTTCATTGTTCTGAGATTGCTTGGGGACAAGCAATTTCTGGAGGGGTGGATTGTCATGTCCCCTTTTTCAGGGACATTGATAGTCTTGATGATTAGCCTATTATGCAACCTTCGTAGGCTAATAAGATGGATAGAGGGTCATAATGGAGCTTGGCCTGACTTTGATTCACAGGATTTCTACATTTGATTTTCATTCAAGTTATCTCAGACATATTTGGCCAGGGCTCCTACTTTTTAGGGATATTTGATATGCAGCGGAGTGCCTTTATTATGGTATGGTTATGTGCGGAATCACTCCCTGATTCACTAGCTTCGATCGGTTCGTCGATCCGACATGTATTGAGGGAGATATTACTATTTGATTGATTTAATCAAATATTAATTATTTAGCCTATTTTTAATTAGAAACCCTAATTCTAATTTAAGAAACCCTAATTAGGGAAAGCATATCTTTTTGAGGGTATAAGGGTTTCTCATGGAGGCCATTATTGATGTAGCCATTGATTATTGATTATTGATTTTGAAGAATTTCTTCTGTGAAGACTAAGCCAAGGGTTCCAGGATTCCATTTGCAGTGGAGAACGCCAACTCTTCATTGTGTGTGATTCAGAGGCTGTGAAATATCATCTGATCTATTGCCAAATTGAGAGATAGCTTCATCCAGAAGTTATCACAGAGGTTTCAGGTTTGAGAGATAGCTTCACACAGAAGTTATCATAGTATTACAGGTATTTGAGACAGAAGTTTATCACAGAGCTTTCCAGGTATTTCTTGATTTAGTTTATGTTTTGTTTCAATAAATTATAAAGAGAAAGATCTGATGTATTAGATACCATAGATTTTCAGATCAGGGGTCAAACAGATAGGTTGTGCTAAATTGGCGACCGTACGAAGTCCGTACAAGTCCGTACAGATCCACGCAGATACTGACTTCGGTAGACAGAGATCCTCAGTGATCGACATCGGCTGTCTGAGGACCGACGTCAGCAGATAAGGACCTACAGAGACCGACGTCGGTAGTATATCGACCGACGCCGGTGACTGTGTGTTCGACACAACAGGCCGAGACTTCCAGATATATATTTGTTTCCAGATTTGCACAAGAGCAGGGTTTTAAAATAGTATTGTAATATTATTTGAGGTGCATGACAGAGAAATATTGTAATAGTCTGAGCAAATAAATAAGAAATTATATTGTGGTAATTTGTTTATTTGAATTGATATTCTGCAAGTTTGTATCTAGATCAGAGCTTTTATTGTAGAAAAAGGAGCCCCTACGTAAGGGACATTACAGTGGTATCAGAGCATTTGCGTAGAAAAAGGAGCCCCTAAAAAAGGGACATCACAGTGGTATCAGAGCATTTGTAGGAAGGAAAGAGCCCCTAAGTAAGGGACATTACATGGTCTTCCATATTCATGGTATCTTGTTGTCCCTGTTAGTTCACCCACTAACTAGGCATACACCTTCCCATGACCTTGTATTCTAGAGGAAACTAAGTCTCCTTCATTCATTTAATACTTATTTTTTGAACCCATGTATATAGAACATTCCCATATTGGTAGAAAATCTGATGAAATAAGATCCTTTATTTTAACTTGTTTTCCCACATCAGTATTCCAAGAACACACAACTCTTCCCTTGAGAGTAAGAAGTCTAAACCCCCCAAAAAACCCTCTGGTAATCCCAAGCTAAAAACAATCATGTTCCACATGGTTTCAAAACCCTTTCCCTTTTCCAAGATAAAAAAAGAATAAAAACTCCCCCCTTGTAAAATAAAATACATCCCTCATAGGGTTTGATCCCCTATCTCCAACAACCAAGTCTCTCCTCATGGCATTAGTTAATATTACATCCTTTTTCCTTCATGCCCCTCTTAATTTTCCTCTCTAAAAAATAGGGCCAAGAGAACCATCCATCCACCCTGGGTGAGTCGATGTTCCTTTCTGTAACTGGATGTTAGACCAAATTAAAATTCTACCACAATCTTCCCCAACATTCCTTCTCTCACAAGCCAAAAATAAAATAAAATGAGAATATAACAAACTAAAATAAAATACTAGTCTCCATCCGTTTTTTGGTTTTGTTCTTCCCCAAAACAAAATGCCTAGCTTTGACCCAAAAAAATAATAAAATCATAAAATAATTAAATAAAAAATATAAATTGAATATTTGATAATGTACAATAAAATCCTTTTTAAAAATAATAATAATAATTATTAATAATAATAGATACAAAATCACTGATTAAAATAATTAACAAAAAATTGATAAAGTTATATAATAATAATAATAATAATAATAATAATAATAATAATAATAATAATAATAATAATAATAATAATCAAATTTATAAAATCAATTAAAAATAATAATAACTATAAAGTCATTAAATGATAGAATTAACAAATATCAATAATGTTATAAAAATAATAATAAAATAATCAAAACTTTTAAAATTGATTAATGATAAAATTGTAACCCTTGAAATTACCCAAAACTGATAATATTGCTAAACGCTCTAGGTATGTCAATAATCCATGAAAGAGGTTGATAAGGTTACTCTCTAGGGTCAAAAGACCCACTTTTGATGAAGTTGAACCCAAACAAACCTGACTAAAAGATAACTACTCAAATGACTCAACATTAAGGGTTTACGACACATAGAAAGGATTCCCAAATATAAAGGTATAACCTCTAACATACAAGGAACATGCAAGGGAATCAACGGTCATAAAACCTAATAATCCCAATAGGGAACAAGAACAAAACATACATGCTCAAAGTATGGATAGATCAGTAATGATAAAACATAATAACAAAAAGGAATATAAATGATAGTTTTTTAGTACCATATAATACATGTTATACCTATTCGAGTGACATTTTGACTACTGAATCACTCATGAGTATAACAAAGATGTCCAAAACTAATACTGAGCCTATGTGGTGGCATAGTTCTTACATCCACCAAATAAGACATCAACAATACCTAAACATTTTTAATATGAATATAAATGACAATGAATTTAGAATGAATTGTTAAGCATGAGTAACAAATCATTATAAACATCTATAGCTAAAAAGGGATCCAGAGTCAATCCCAATAACCATGAACCTAACCATACTCTGTGAAGCACAACTAATAGCTACAAAAGTGATTAATGTCAATCTACATCAGTAAGACATGATAAATCAATATCATATAATATTATAACTAACTTGAAGTAGAATATATATAGAATAAGATAGAATGAATCCAATATAATTAGTATGCATATCAGGATATAATGAGACCAATGCAAGCATCAATCAAGACATAACATATCACATCAAATATCTAAACTACCTGTATCACAACCATCTAAAAATAAAACCAACATCAACCATCATCAGTCTAAGTGCTATCAAAAATATGCTAAAGTAAGCCATAATTCGGTGTCTATAAGGGACCATAAGGTCAGTTTTGGACATCCTCCCCTCTTTAATGAAGAGTCATCATGGTGACTATCAATTATCAAGCACAAAACTTCTCTTAAATTTTACAACTAAAATAATTAACACTACTTCACAATATATCCACTTGTTATGGTATGGTAATATCTCAGCCACATCATATTGGTATTCCTATTTGTTTTCATCAAGATTCATGAAGGACATGTGAAGGTCAAAAGGAGTATATTATTTGGCCTCAAGAAGGCAGGGTATTTTTATCTATTGTCTCAACTATCCTAGTGATTCATGAAGATGGTCATAATGCATCACAATCATATAGTGTTCCAAAACACAATAGCTCACACTTTCCTTAATACACTTCCTAATAAGGGAACTAACAACACTCCCAAGTAGGAAAATATAGCTAAGGAACCACAAGACAAAAAGTGATGACTAAACTAGATTGACAATCTGAATATGTAACTTGACTAGGGTTAATTTCACTTGTGTCAACACACATAGACCTATATTATGAGGTCAACAATCATTCAATCCCACCAGATTGTAACTCGAATATAAATCAAGAGTGGAAATCTTTCATTAAACTCATCATAATCCTAAGAGAATTCATCATGGAATATAATATCACAAGGGTAGTAGTCCATATTGTTATGGTTACTCCACTACATCGTCAACCATTCAGGGGTTATTGTAACATTTCACACCAACCATGATGAATAATGGAGAAGACATACTTGGTATCACATGCAACCCAAAGGCTTACAACATGCTCTTCAACACACCTATGATCTCACACGATGGTCCATGGATACCAATCTCACCATATAAAATAATCCATCTGAGGGCATCACCCAACTTTCATCACACTATCTAGAGTGAAGTGGGTATATAAGATTTTAAACACTACCTGATCAGGGCTTAGTGCTACTCTATTAAAGCACAAAATCAGCATAGATTCTAATAATGCTTCTAAAATAAAATAGAAATATTTATCCTAGAATATTTTTAATAGGTATAAAAATAACAATACCCTAGACAAATCATGGTTGTACCTATAGGGGAGCACATGGATGCATTTTAGTAAGTACCACCTTACCAGTTTGCGTAAATTATAAAGTTTATAAGACCAATTAGTGCTTCACAAGGGGTAAAATAATATAGTTTCACAAAGGTTGATATTACCAAAACCCATATAGAGGTGGATAAAATAATGCTAAATCTATAAAGTGACCATTTGCATTAAAATTTCATGGCCAAATGACGGCACACATGGTGCACACTCGGAATGAATTAGGTGGCTACTTGTGTAAAGGGTAAAAGTGGATTTTCTGCCTATGATAGACTTCACTTCTTAGCATGTACCCGGTCAAAATATTTATAAATGTAGTGCTTCTCTACCATCAATCTTATACATTCAGTAATACTCAATACTAGAGTAGTGATGTGAGATCACAATATTATACATTGGCAAATTCAATCAAATAGAAGTTGGTTTGAAGTGGGGAGCACATTACATGAGTGTTGTATGACCATATTATCGCATAAAAAATATGTTAGAAACACAAATCACATTTATTTCATGACATGTACACAAAATATTCAAGCAACAATTATAAAATATAGATAAAAATTAAGATTCATGTGATTGACTTCATAAGTAGGAGATCACTTTACGCAATTAATTTACCATCATTCATGCATTAAACCATTAACTTTGTACAATTATGTCTATAAAATGCTCACAAAATAATGATGATGTCAAGGAGAAAAAGTGAAAATCCACAAAGTCACTACATACACATTGTATGTGAAAGTTACCAATTTACATGATTTAATACCCTCAATGAATTAAATGGTTTTAAAGACAAATAAAAATTTTACATAGAAGGAATAATCACATGAAAGATACCATGCATATGTGACTCAGGGATTCTAACAATTATGCGAAGGTAATTTCACACCATGACAATCAACACACATGATAGTAAACCAAAAGGGTCCATGACTCCCATCAAGTAAGCCGATGTCTAGGTTTCATCCAAATGACACCAAATATCCATCATATAATACACATAATTAGTCCCATAGATCTCATATTAGAATCACCTTCTCTAAAGGAAGGTTGGGTACCAACATAGCCCATAAACTTGGTAATTTACCATAATGTTAGTCCATCATGGATACATGATTCATGCTAACTGATAACAATAAGAGATCCCCAAAAGTCTCTAACTTACCTAAGAAATGTAGTCACACTCATCTTCTATACCCCCTAAGCTCAAGCTATACCCTTGGACCTCCCAAGATATTATACCGCAATATCATTCGAAAACTTGCCCATGGAAGATATCAATGGCCACTAGGGCATAATCTCAAGATTATAACAATAAGCTTATATCACTTATTCTTTCATTTGACTTGATCCAACTAGTCAAGAGATAAATAGTAATGCTTGTTTTGATGCAACATAGATTTTGAGAAAGGGTGGACTTAGCCAAGGCACGGGGTGAATGACAAAACACTACCATGAGAATTACAATTTCCAAGAATCAACAAGTTCAATTGAACTCACAATAAAATTCATCATGGATGTAGGGCATATCTTCATCACAATAAAGATCCAATGAATATCAAACATAACCAAGTTTTCAAATAAGCATCCTCATGAATGTATAATTTAGCCAAAATAAAATATACATCCCCATGGATATAAAATATCAATGGTCAACATGTTAACCTCATGAAAATCAACCTATCCATGATCTAATAACCATCATCGATGTAAACACATCTATGATCAAAACAACATCATAAATGCAAAATAAAAAATAAACATCCCCACACTCTTATTTATTTTCAATGTTTATAAGTTATAAATAACTCAAAAGAGACCAAATAAATAAATAAGATCAATCTCTGAATACAACTCAAGATGCTCCCTCGAAGCAGAGATCTTAAGCCTTATTTATTTACCCAAGTAAATCAGACATCCTCACCCTATGAAGCTCTCCAAGTTTGATCCCAACTCTTGGTATTTATGAGGTTATGATGTTCTAATCATCTACTAATGATTTTCCCATATAAATCAATAATAGATACCAAACATCATTTCCTCAATTCTAAGGTGAAGTGGTGATCACTAATCTTGTATTGGCTTGCCTTTATAAGTCAATAGTTAACTAGTGGCACTTATCCCAATGAAACTAGTGAGGGAATGGTTGAACTCATCCAAAGCTATGATTAAGCATCATAAGATCACCTGCATAATTTTTTTTCTGATTTCCACATACACAAACACACACGTTCCATAATATAGGAACCTTATAACACTTTAGTTTGCATAAGTAAAGCACTATTCAACTAATCCAAGAGGTTAAGTGCCTTTATGAAGGTCACATCATAGCCATCTAAATCATATAAGACATCTATAACCATTATTTATTATGGATGATATGGCATAGGGTTTCAATTCAATCTTATCAAGATAACATAAACATATAGGTAGCATTTGGCCATCATAAGGCATACACATACATGTTATAAAAATAATCCTCCATAAGGTGATGTAAATGTACATTATGTGTATATGCAACCACCCAAGTACATTATGCAAACACAATCCCTTGCAAGGGTATGCATACTCACGCACAAGCTCAACCATATTTTCAAGAATGAGCAAAAAATTAGTGTAGCGTCTCAAAACTCAACAAAAACCTTTAAGCACAATATTTGATACATGAAGAAACATCAAAATTCCCCATTGTATAAATTAATGTACTGTAATGCATTTCAAAAAACACTCCAAGAAGAATTAGCAACCCATAATCAATATCCTAATTGTCCCAAATGGATAAGATTGTAATCAAAGAGAATAGAATTAAGCACATCCAATAATGTCTGGTTAACAATTTTGTATATGATAAAAATGCAATACTTAAGCATGGGGTCTAACTGACTGAACATAAGGGTCTATCTCACTAATCTTACTTAGGCAAGACTGATCACATCATGAGATGAGTGATATGAGATCTCTAATCAACTATTATAGCCAACATGGAAAAATCTAAAGGATCCATAACCTTTTGGGAAAACACCCAAATGAGGAATACTCCTTTTCCTACCCCATTGATCACCATACCATGATCCAAGGTCTTTTAGTAAAACATTACACATTCATATCCTTAATTGATAAAGTCTACACACATACATGATATAACTCCATGTAGAAATAATTGTTCTTAATAACTTAATGAAAAACCATGTACCTAGCTCAGGGTGGATGACATCACACATGTGAGCATCCTAATGAATAAGCATACAGTTGACATTGGAAATCAACTACTCCTAATGATATAAGAATACCACCATGTAACCCAACCATAAAGGTTTACACCTAAATATTGCTTACTTATCCTTTAGTTATCATATCTTGCTATTATATAAAACTAGGTGTTTATGCCATTCCATTAGTATGTGTATGATCATGCAAGAGTTCATTACTTAAATAGTCTCATATATTAATTTTTGTGTTCATTAAGGAAGATTATGATTTAGTAACTCATTGTGAAGGTAAACTATTTGATCATATAACCAATTTTAAACCTTAAGGTTTCTATAGTTTACTAAATTCCAATCCTCATTCTATAATTATTTACCAATCACAATTATTATTCACATATTAATAATCACAACATAAGGTATACCATGAAGTTTATTGAGAAGGTATACCTATACTTTTAAGCATGCACATCCATTAAAACCAATGGTTAGTTATCTCATGAAATCATTAATGATAATATATCCAACTATTCATTAATCAAGAGTTGCATTATAAAGATTCAAAATAATAGACTTTTCAAAAACATGCCATATATTACAATCACTACAACATCGTGAGTGGTAAAATTCATAACCCATAATGTCAGTCCATAGAAGATCATTATTTTTTCTTACTTCATTGCTTAGGAAATAGAAGTAATCTCACTTAAAATTACATTACGGCCAATAAACATTCATTGTTATAATATAGTAATGAGAACATATTTCTTGAAATCACCAAGGGACTATTTGCATAATCTAGTTACTACATTTTATTTCCAACAAAGATTATAATCCTATTAAGACCATGCGTTCAATAACAATGCTATAACTAAGGGATGTCTTTAATCATCACTCTATTGAGATAGAAAATGGTAACTCCACATTCTAGATAGACATTCCATGCCATGAGAATGTCACCAATAAAATTCATCATGAAATCCATGTAAAACTATACATAATTCCACCAACAAGATTCATAACCCCTAACAATTTTAAGCATACTAAAAGAAAATACCATCCTATTTTTCATATATTTCAATGTTAAATAAACTATAGTTACAACTATTCCAATAATAACCTTATTACAATTTTTTGCCTACTTGAAATCAACAAGTATATCACTAAGTCATATACATAAAATAGTATACAAAGATCAAGTAAATCATAGTGCCTTAAGATTACTATACCACTCATATGCTAATTAGAGCCTAATATAAATACATACCAAGTGAGTAATTACATTTGGTTAAATATATAATAATCATATAACTATTATCAATACTACCTCTAATGTCAATATCATATCCAATAATGTTCTTTTTTTTCAACATAACAATATTAGAAAATTGCATAAGGTAATGAGATGAACTATGACATAAAATGTTTAATAAAACACAATCCATCTTCCCAACATCATACATAAACAAGCATAGGTGACAGATAACCTACCATACAAAATCTTGGTTCATCAACAGAGAAGGACAAATACTACAAGAGGGACACCCCTCAAAACTAGCCCTATGAACCTAACCATTAGTGGCCTTTACCACACTAACCATAAGCTTGGTTGAGTGTTTTGGCAACCAAGTAATTGGATTAGGTAATAGGTACACACATAATACTAAGACACCAATAAGGACTTGTAAAAATCATGAACAATGATAAAGAAGTAATGTAGTGAACATAAAACCATAACATTCAACCAAACTAGTTAGCCTGAGCAAAGCCAAGGCATAGATTGGGTCTTTATAGAGGGTGATTTATAATGTAAATCAGGGTCTATTATATCCAATCCATAAGACAGTGGTGTATCCAAGGTCCAATGCTCAACCCAAGGGATTATCCGAGTATAAAATAATTAAGGTCAAGAGATCCAACTCACAATAGCCACATTAACTCAAATGAGCCAAAATATGTGAATTATAACATTCATTAACATAAATTAAACTCAAGTTGGCTTATAAAATGACCTTGTATAGTCAACACTTGATTCCTTAAAAAAATCTAACAAATCCAATACTAAAAATTATTCTTTATCATTTTAACAAAATGAAATAAAATAACTTCCTAACTATAATCTATAACTCATCCCAACCATTGTGGTGTTAAGAATGAAATATACTGAGAGGAGGGGTGAATCAATATATTATATATCTTTTACTTAATCTGATTTATTTTCTTTAACCACTTAATCACATATTCAAGATATGCAATAAAAATGAAACAATAACATACACCACATGAGAGAGAGAGAGAGAGAGAGAGAGAGAGAGAGAGAGAGAGAGAGAGAGAGAGAGAGAGAGAGAGAGAGAGAGAGAGAGAGTACTTTTATGTAGAAACCCAAAGTGGGAAAACACATGGAGAACAATCTCAAGTACTTGTAGGAGCACAAACCCCTTTTCCAATCACCAACATAATAACTATTTATGATCACCAACCCACAAGAGCACCAACCCCTCTTGTGTATAAAACACAACTATCTATCAATGTTGGTTACTCAACAAATGATATAACTCTACAATATCTCCTACTTTTCTATGCTCTTTTCTTAAATAAAAAAATCACAAAACCATTAACTCTCTTGCATATTCAAATGGATTCCCAAGTCTTTATTTATATATTCCAAATGACCTTTGGAATTCACCCTTTATGACCCTTCAATCCTTATGAAAAATGGTGCCAAAAATGTATGACCCTTTCTATCCTTTCATTTGGAAAGTCACATGGTGACCCTTTATAAGAAAATCCATCCTTTCCTCTTTTTTATTTATTTTGGTGACTTTTCATATTCCTCAAAGTGTCCTTTCATGGAAAAATGTGGCATATCCTCTTTTGTCTTCATATAGTGACTCTTGAAATTCCTCAAGATGACTCTTCATGAGAAAATGCATCTCATTCCTCTTTTGTATTTACCTCAAGACTCTTTGACTTCTCCATGCACCCTCTTTTGACTTATATGCAACTAAAAATATATTATTTAATATTAAATCAATATTAACACACATTAGCCAAGGTAAAAGTATTAAAAACACCATTAAATGCTATGAGGCCTTTATCACCAATGTTATACCTTTGACATCAATGAAAATATTTCCAATAATCTCCCCCTTTGTTGTTTATGGCAACCTCAAAATAAAACTACCACATCCTAAAACCTATACATACTGCCATCTAAATAACATATAGTAACTCCCCCTTACTATAACAACCTGTACCTATTCCATGTACCTATTTTTGTACTTATTTTTGCACTTTTACCTATTTTTGTTCTTCTCCCCCTTTTCCATCAATGTTAAAGGGCCTTTCCTGGAGTTAACACTTAGCTCCCCCTCAAATGATGATGATCCTCAATGTCAGGAAGTAAAATAAGCTACTCCTAACTTCTCTCACAGATACTCAAATGTGTCATTTGGTAGTGCATTTCTAAAAATATCTATAATCTATTCTATAGTATTGATATATTTCATCTTAACTTGTTGATCTAAAACCTACTCTCTCAAGAAGTGATATCTGATAAGAATATGTTTTGTTCTTGAATGCATCATTGGATTCTTAGAAATATTAATTACACTTGTGTTGTCATAAAAAATAGAAATAAGTTCATCATAGTTACTTTGATATCTTCCAAAGTTTACTTCATCCAAAGCACTTGAGTACAACACAATACCATTGAAATATATTATATTTTAGCTATATAAAGTGATACTAAATTTTGTTTTATTCTTAGCCATGATACTAAGCTATCAATGAGGAAGAAAGCTCCTCCACTTGTACTCTTTCTTTCATCCAAACAACCTACCCAATCTAAATCTGTATAAGCAACCAAAGTGAAATCTCTACTTGTGAGATACCATAATCCATAATCCAATGTCCCCTTGATATATCTAAATATTCTCTTCATCAACTGAACATGACTATCTTTTGGAGTTGGCTGATATCTTGTAACCATACCTACTAAATGCATGATGTCTGGGCTTGATGTTGTCAAATATAAAGGACTACCAATCATATATATATATATATATATATATATATATGTAAATATTGATCGGTAATGGGTTAATACTCATCCTTACTCACCTTGTTCTCTATACCCATCAGTGTACCAACTAGTGTACAATCCTCAAAACTAAACTTTTTCAACATTTCTTTGGCATATTTACTTTGAGATATGAAAATTCCTTTATCTGACTAAAAAATTTGCAACCCTTAGAAAAATGAAAATTCTTCAAGCATATACATCTCAAATTCTCTTTTCATATTGTCAAGAAATTCTTTTGTCATATTTTCAATGTTACCTCCAAATCTTATGTCATCAACATATACCACAACAATCAACTGATACTTACCTTCTATTTTGATGGAGATATTAATGTTAGTAAATCCTCTATTGAAACCTTGATCCTATAGGTATTTATCAAGTCTTGCATACCAAGATTTGGGATCTTGTTTTAATCCATACATGGCTACTATTGTTTGAGAGAATAAATCTCTCTAGCTACTCAATGTATACCTCCTATTCTAAATTTCCATTCAGGAAAGTAGATTTGGTATCCATCTAAAACACTTTTAATTTTTAAACACCATATATGCAATAAATATTCTAATAGCATCTAGCCTTTCCATAGGTGTAAAATTTTCTTCTAAACCTATTCCTTCAATTTGAGCATATCCTTTACAACTAATCTTGCTTTATTCCTGGTCTCTTCTCCATTTTTATTCAACTTATTTTTGTAAACCCATTTTGTTCCTATCACATTGTGATCTTTTGGTCTAGGCATTAATCCCCAAGTATCATTCTTTTCTATCTAATTTAATTCATCATCCATTACCTTAACCCAATGCTTATCATGTCTAGCTCTTGGAAAAGTTCTAAGCTAAATTTTGGATATCAAAGAGAAATTAACTTGATCAAATTCACTTACCATCATTCTTTTGGTGTGAATTCCTTCATTTATGCCCCCTATGATGTCACTTTCATTATAATTTATCTAGACATATTTTGATGAGGTTTTGGTGTCCTTTTTCTCTTTCTTCTCATCTTCATTTGATTCTTCAAAAACTTACTCTTCAATGATTTCAAGAATGTCTATTGGATCACCAATTCTTTGTGCTCCATCTTCTTTTATCCTTACACTTGCACTTTCAACTATTTTATTAATTTTTTTATTATAACATTTATAAGCTTTACATTTTCAAGAATAACCAAGAAATATATCTTCATCTGCTCTAGATTCAAACTTACTCAAATTTTCATTGATTCTCTTTATAAAACATCTATTACCAAAAACTCTAAAATAATCAACTGTAGCGAGTTTGTCTTTCCATAGATCATAAGGAGTCTTATCACTATTGAATTTCAATAATTCTTTTTATAAATATGTATTATTGTACAAACTACCTCTCTCTAATATTTATTTCATATCTTGGATTCATTTAGCATTGTCCTCACCATCTCCTGAATGGTTCTTTTTCTTTGTTCAACTACTCCATTTTGTTGTGGATTTTTGGCTGGTAGATAATGTCTCTTTATTCCATGGTCTTCATGAAAACCACTAAACTCATTTGACATGAATTTTAATCCTCAATCTAATCTTAGACACTTAATCTTTAAACCAATTTTATTTTCAACTAATGCTTTGAATGCTTTGAAATGTCTAAAAGCTTCTGATTTTTTCTTTAAAAATATTACACAAATCATACGTAAAAAATCATCAATAAACAATATGAAATATTTCTCACCTTGAGTACTTTGAGTTCTCATAGGTCCACACAAATTAGTGTGAAAAAGATTTAACATCTTAGTGGTTGAGTATTCTTTTGTTTTGAACTGCCTTTTGGCATGCTTCCCATGATGACAAGGTTCACAAAGCGTGTTGGATGGATTTGTAATCTTTAGAAGATTTTTTACTACTTGCTTCTCACTAATGTTAAAAATATTGTCAAAATTTATGTGTCTCCTTGTCCTATGTTGTAGCCAACTTTCTTCAATCTAACTCAAACAACATCATTGACCTTTGATGTCTGATAACATATATAAATTATTTATTATTCTCTAAGCATTTGCAACAAACACATCTAAATTTTTTCTCCTAATTTCAAAACCTTCTACATAAAACTTTAGTGTGTGCCTCTGATCACACATTTGACTTACACTCAAAATATTATCCTTAAGACATTTTACGTATAAAATATTTTCACTTTTAGTTATACTATTATCCAAACTTAATGTACTTTTTTTGGTAATTATAGTAGTAGTATTATCTTTGAATTTCATTATGCCACCCTTGATATTCTTCAAGGTTATGAACTTGTTATTATCTCCTATTATGTGTCTCAGACATTCAATGTCAATGAATGATGGCTTTTCTTCATCTTTTTCATGCAACGTTGTTTGGACCAACATAGAATTTTTAGGTTGTTTCTTCAAACATGAACCTGTTTGAACATTCTTCTTGATTAATGGGGCACTGAAAATTTGGTCCTTCTTGACTGACTCAAACAAACTTCTACAATATCAAGATATGTATTTGAATTTATTGTACTTGTAACATATTATGGCCTCTTCATTAAATCCTAATAGAGAGCAAAAGAGTTGTGGCTTCTACTTGACTCTACATGAGTTTCTTTCTCCTTATTTCTAAAATTGTTAGCCCTTTTTCAACATTCTATTTTTTTATGACCATATCCATTATAATAAAAATAGTAACCATAAAAATAAGACTTGTTTGTATATCTCTAACCTTTTTTCCTTTTATAGCTCTGTTCCTTCCAACCTTCTTTGTTTGAGATGTCCTCTGTATTCTTAACTCATTCCCTTTTTATATCTTCTTTTATAATAGTTTTAGCATAGCTCTTTCCTTTTTCTATGTTAACCTTGTCCGTGAAAGTAGTGGCCTCCCCTTTCTCTTTTCATATCTGATACCTATCTTATCTGACATTGATATTTGACTTTCTAATATCTTAATCAACATATTAGTGTTATTCTCAAATTTTGAATCATTGACTGCTCTATCATTGATTGCTTTATTTATTTTCTTAGGATCTACTTGTAAAGAAGCAATTTCAATAACATACCTTTCACATTCTTCACTTATTTTTTGTAGCTTTGTTGTTAGATTTTTTTCATTTTTTTTGGCTTCTTCAAAGTGTGTTCGTAGATCTTCAATTGTTTCCTTTGACTCCTTTTCAATTTTCTTGATCTGGAGCTTTAATCTTCAATTCTTCTTCTCAAGAAATTTTAACTCTTTTAAGGCACAAACGAGTTCTCCTTCTATATTCAGTTCAGCTTCATCTTGTTCTTCTTCTTGATCATATATACTTTTTCTTGTAGAGGCATATTCATGTATGGCCATGAATAGAGTCTCTTCTTCTTTTGAATCACTGACTCCACTATCTTCGTCTGAGCTAGTATCGCTAGAATATAAACTCTTCATGAATCCCTTCTTGAATTTTCCTTTGAAATTCTTCTTGTATGTAGACTTTCCTTCTTCATTGTCACTATTACCCTTATTTTGGCACTTAGTTGTAAAATATTAATTTTTTCCACAATTAAAACATTTAAAAGGTAATTTTCCTTGATATCGACCTGTGCCTTTTTTAGCTTGTGAATGAATAGAGCTCCATTGTCATCTTCATCATCGCTAGAACTGTCAATTGATTCTTGAATCTAAGCTTTCTATTTATTTGATGTCTTGAAAGAATATTTTATTTTTGAGGGTTTCTCTTGTTCTGTCCACATCTCATATGCCATAAGAATACTATGTAGCTTATCCATAATTAGCTTGGATAAATTCTTCATCTCTTTAATTTCCAAAACTTTTTCATCATATCACAATGGTAGAGATCTCAAATATTTTTTTACCATGATTGATTATTATAACTTTTTTCCATGACCTTGAATTTGATTTACTATTTGACCAACCTGTAAAAGGTAACTCAATATATTTTCTTCTTCTTCCATCTTTAAACTCTAAAACTATCTTCTAAAAGTCTGAAGCTTAGCTTGCTGATCCTTTCCATCACCTTTATAAATATTCTCAAGCTTTATCCAAGTTTTATGAGTAGATTTATATTGTATAAATTTAAAAAAAAATTATTCACATAAACCACATAAAATAGCATTTAAAGCTTTAGCATTATTTTCACTTGTCTTCTTTTCCACTGAAGTAGTTACAAGTGTTTATGGCTATTCATATTCCTCCACCACTAATTATCACATGTCAAATCCAAGATCCATCAAATAAGTCCTCATCATTATGCTCCAAAAATCATAATTTTCCCTATCAAACAAAGGTGTCTTATTTATATAAAAACCTTCATGTGATCTAGCCATCATCCTTTCCTCGATCTAAATTCAAGCTGTAATTTTTTTCAAAAGGAACCCACTCTGATACTAATTGTTAAGCATGAAATATACTAAGAGGGGGTGGTGAATCAATATCTTATATACCTTTTACTTGATCTGATTTCTTTTATTTAACCACTTAATCACACATTCAAGATATACAATAAAATTAAAACAATAACATGCACCACATGAGAGAGAGAGAGAGAGAGAGAGAGAGAGAGAGAGAGAGAGAGAGAGAGAGAGAGAGAGAGAGAGAGAGAGAGAGAGGGAGAGAGAGAGAGAGTAGATTTTTACATGGAAACCCAAATTGATAAAAACCATAGAGATAAATATCAAGTATATGATTGAACATCAACATGCAAGAGCACCAACCCCTTTGCCAAGCACCTACACAACTATTTATGAGCACCAACCCATAGGATGACCAACCCCTTGTAGAGATTTGTGAGCACCAACCCATAGGAGCACCAACCCCTCTTGTGTATAAAACATAACTATCTCTCAATATTAATTACTCAACAAATAATTTAACTCTACAATATATCCTACTTTTCTCTCCTCTTTTCTTCTATAAGACAATTAAAAAACATGCACTCTCTTTCATATTTAAATGTCTTCTCAAGCCTTTAATTATAGATTTGTAAGTGACCTTTGGCATTCACCCTTTATGACCCTTCAATCCTCATGGAAAATGGTGCCAAACTTCTATGACCCTTCATATCCTTTCATTTGAAAAGTCACATGGTGACCCTTCATAAGCAAACACATCATTTTCTCTTTTGTCTTTATCTTTGTGACTTTTCATATTCTTCAAAGTGTCCCTTCTTAAAAAAATGTGTCATACCCTCCTTTGTCTTCACATGGTGACTCTTGGAATTCCTCAAGATGACTCTTCATGAGAAAATGCATCCCATTTCTCTTTTATCTTTACCTCATGACTCCTTAACTTCTCCATGGGCCATATTTTAACTTATATGCAACCAAAAATATATTTTTTAATATTAAATAAATATTAACGCATATTAGACAAGATACGAATATTAAAAACACCATTAAATGCTTTGGGGCCTTTATCACCAATGGTAGACCTTTGACACCAATGACAATATTTCCAACATGTGGGAACCCACTCTGCAAAAATAAGAGCAAATAAACATTTTCAATCTATGTGGGTAATTAATTTTATTATAATACAACATAGAATCTAGAAGTGGGATTATGAATAATAGAGGTATGGTGTCAAGAGAGTAATAAAGGTTTGTAGAGTATGAATATAATCATATATTAGGGATCCAAAAGGCTACAATTATTTTCATATGATATCTAGAATAATAAGAATTAACAAAATCACATAACAAGGATGGCATCAAAGTCTCATATAAATCTATCTTTATACTAAATCCCATAGCTGTAATACTTTATTCAGGTTAAGATAGTTTGGCTATGCCCATGTGGGGTTAAGATGGAGAAATCATGTCTTCAAGATTTTTAGGTGAATTTACCTATTTTTTAGTACAATTCTAGCAAGGTTTATTTATTCCAAAAATATAATAATTTCCAATTAATGTGACTTAAGTTTACATATATAATTTTTAAAGGTTTCAATGTGATTTATTTATTTGGTTCTCCTTCAAATTTACAGGGTCGAGCCCCATAGGATGAATCATAATGATTTAAAACTTATGGTTTAAAACTCTCATGTATTTTGCAAAATACAAATATAAAAATAATACAATTATAAAAATCAAATCCAAATTTACTCATGGCTTCTAATAAGGAGAAAATTACTTTTTAGTTGAATAAGGCCATTACAGGTTCAAAGAGGAAGCCTCACGACTTCCCCATAATCTACAATTATTCATATAAATCCTATTGAGAAATTAATTCATATAAATCACATTCCCATAATCAAACAAATATAAAAATTACTCGACAAGTGTAAGGTGTTGTGTGAACATCATTAGTTTTGTAGATAAGTGTCAAGGTCTTATATATTTATGGTAGATTGCTACTCTTTTTAGGTCACCACGAACCAAGTGTACACCTTCCCATGGCCTTACATTTTAGAGGAAACTGGGTCTCTTTTATACATTTATTATTTATTTTTTGAACCCATGTGTATAGAGCAATCTAATGTTGGTAGCAGATTTAAGAAAATATAATGTTTGCTTTTTTTTAAATTATTTTCCCACATCAACATTTCAAAAACACATAACTCTTCCCCTAAGAATAAGAGGTCTGAACCCCCCACATACCCCTACAATAATCCTAGGCCAATAGCAATCATGTTCCATAGGGTTTCGACACCCTTTCCCTTCTCCAAGAACAAAAATAGAATAAAATATGCCCCCAAAACAAAATAAAACCCCCCAGGGTTTGATCCCTTGTCTCCAACTACCAAGTCTCCCCTCATGGTGTCCATCAATAATGCATCTTTTTTCTTTCATGCCCCTCCTAATTTTTCCTCTGTCAAAAATAAGGCCAAGAGAACCATTCATCCTCCTTAGGTGAATGAATGTTCCTCCTTTCCATAGATAGATGCCACACTAAATCAAAATTATTCCCCAATCTCCCTTAGCATGCCTTCTCTCACAATCCAAAGCAAAAAATAAAATAAAATTAGACTACAATAAAATAAAATAAAATGTTGGTATCCATCCATTTTTGGTTTTGTTCTTCCCTAAAACAAAATGCCCAGCTTTGACCTAATGAAACAATAAAATCATAAAATAATTGAATAACAAATATAAATTGATTATTTAATAATGTACAATAAAAAAAATTGAAAAATAATAATAATATTAATTAATAAAAATAGATACAAAATCATTTACTAAAATAATTAAACAAAAATTTAAAAAGTTATAATAATAATAATAATCAAATCTATAAAATTGATTAAAAATAATAATAACCCTAAAGTCATTAAATGATAGAATTAACAAAATTTAATAAGGTTAAAATTTATTAATGATAAATTTGTAACCCTCAAGACTACCCGCTAATGATAATGTCATTAAAGGCTAAAGGCAAGTCAATAATCCATGAAGGAGGTTGTTAAGGATGTTCTCCAAGGCAAGAGACCAACACTGATGAAGACGAATGTAAACCAACCCAAATAAAAGATAACTACTCAAATGACTCAACATTAAGTGTCTATGACACCTAAAAAGGATGAGCAAACATGAAGGTATAACCTTCAACACATGAGGAATAGGAAAAAGAATCAACAGTGCCAAAACCTTATAATTCCAACAAGAAACAAGAACAAAATATACATGCTCAAAATAGGGTGAGACCAATACTAATGAAAATAAATAACATAAAATAATATAAACAATGATTACTCAGCACCATATAAGACATGTTATACCTATAAAAATGATAGTAGGACTTATTAATCACCCATGAGTATACCCAAGATGTCAAAACCTAATGGCAAGCCTAGCTTATGGCCTGGTTCCTATATCTACCAAATAAGACATCAATAATACTTGAACAATGTTGATATGAATATAAACCATAATGAATTTAGAATGAATCATTAAGCATGAGTAATAAATTAGTAGAAATATCTACACTTGATAAACGAGCTAGAGTTAGTCCTGATATCCATGAACTTGGGCATGTGCTGTGATGCACAATAAATAGCCACAAAAGTGATCAATGTTAATCTGCATTAGTGAGACATGTTAAACCAATATCATACAATAATGTAACTAAGCTAAATCAACATATACATAAAATATGATAAAATGATTTGAGTGTAAGTAGTATGCATATCAGGATATAGTGAATCTAATACAAGCATCAACCATGACATAACATATCACATTGGCTATCCAAGGTACTTGCATCATAACCATTTGAAAAAAAAACCACTATTAACCATCATCTATCTAAATAATATCAAAAACATGTTAAATTAATCTATAATCTAGTGTCTATAAGGGGCCACAAGGTCGATTGATGATAAACATTATGTTGGATAGAAAATTACCTATAAATATAAACCATTATGGGGTTAGAATAACATTGCATGAATGGAAAATGATTTCAAGATTATAAATTTAACATAGGCATGGAAAATCATCGTCATATTGGAAAAGTGTAATAGGCTTGGAAGTTCATCAAAAGCCTAGAAAAATATAACAATCCTTCCATTGCATCACAAGCTTCAAAATGCATCAAAATATTGGAAAAGAATAACGAGGAGGAGAATCATAATAATCCTTTCATTATAGTGGAAAACCATTACAATCCTAAAAAACATTAGTCTTAAGAATTAATAATGATCATGTGACATTGTCACAATCCTAGAAATGTATCACCAAACTAAAAATAATTGTTGGACTAGAAATGCATCATGGGCCTATCAAAGGATAATATATTTGGTAAAACATCACAAGATAAAAATATCACTATAGAGATTAAAAATTATTGTATTCCTAGAAAAGCATAATATGGATGGAAAATCATCATATGCCTTTAAATAGATTGTATCCTTTAAAAAATTGCATACTTTAAAAGTCATCACAAGTTAATAATAGTTCATAAATGTAGAAAAGTGTAGAAATGATCAAAAACATGTTATATTAGGTGAAATACTTAAGCTTATTTATAAAATTCAATATTGACAATAAAAAAAGTTGTACACTGTGACATTATTAGCGTTTTGAATTGGATTAATTAATATATATATATATATATATATATATATATATATATATATATATATATATATATACCTATAGGTTGTAAACTACAACTATGGAAGTGTTTTTAATTAGTCAATAGAATTCATGATTCAAATATTAAAATGGTTGATTTATTTATATGTTGAATGAAAAATTAATGAAATGTCTTATAAAGTATCATTAAACCATTGATCAAGCCACAAAAAGTTATCTATATTAATAGGAATCATTGGAATGCATCAATTTTTTGTCCTCAGTGGAAGTAACCCATTTGAGCATTTCAAAAAATTCAATATTCATATTCTATTAGATCTACCATCATAAGTAAAAGGTGTTCTAGATTATCACCTCACATCCTTGTTGGTTTAATCCCTTATACCAATTAAAAAATAAAACATACAAGTAGTAACTATCTTTAATGATTCCAAAGTCTACATTAATTTTTACAACATTGTTCAGTGTATTCCCATGAAAGACACATCATGATCAGTCAAAATCTAATATACTATATTTTGTATAATAAGGCATGAAGGTAAATTATGGGAATATTGAGACATCTTGGACTTCATTTAAGATAATAAGGCATGAAGATAATTTATAGGATTAGTGAGACTACTTTAATTCAACATTTTATATTAAAAAAAGTTCAATTGGTATGAATGAGTTTAAATTCATTGAATTGCCTATTCAACAAAAAATATAAAGTTATAAAAGGGTATCAATGTTTGGTGACGATGAGGTTACAAAAAATTTGGCATTTCCCTAGATGATGTCTCATTTATTATTTTGAATGACCACATCTATAAAATGAAATTGGTTAATGGCTTAAGTATTTTATATGGTTTTAACTTTAATGACTCTCGTTCAACAAATCCATAAAAAATACCATGATGCTTTGTAGGTATTTTTCCTATCATTTTCAATTTTTTTGTGTGGGTTGATCTGAGTTAGTTATTGACAATCATGATCTATGAATTTCATATTTTTTTGGTATACTAGACTAGAGATCTTGCAATCTAACATTCATAATATGTTATGTAAATAAAAATATGATATTATGGTGCATCCGATTAATAAATAAAATATTTTGTTGTATATGTCTTGTAAGTCATTATAATATCTAATTAAAATAAATGTATCCATCCATGATAGTGATAAGTAATTGAGTATTATATATTTTATGATATAGAGTCATCTATAGAATAAAATATTATTGCATATATAGCATGGCTTCCTTTTAGTAATGAACAAATGAAACTTTTCCAAAATTTTGACTTCGTAGATAATATTTATTTTGTCCTTAGTAAGTGTGGCATCACTAAAAGAGTATCATTTCACTATTAATAGTAATATTTCACATTTTTTATAACATTTAAGTAATATTTAAGCTAATTTGATTCTATTGGATTGTAATATTTTGTAGTTCACTTCTTTTATAAATAAAAAATCCACTTTAATAAGTGTAAGTAATTTAAAGATAGTGTGATATATTTCAAGATATTAGGGTATTTGAGGATTTTATTACAATCAAATTAAATGATTACTTATATAATTTTTTTAATTAAAATTCAAGTATTACTTTTTGATAATGTATCATTTACCTTTTATCTAAAACATAATAAAATATTAAGACTAGGGTTTGTTTATATTATTCATAAAATGTATTTAATATATTTTGAGAACTCTATTGAAGTGATAGAAGAGGTGAAGGGGACTAAAAAACCCCCATAGTCTTCCCTTTTTCTAATTCATTATAGAAAATAATTAATGGGAATAAATTAAAAATAATTGAAAGAAACCATTAATAAAAAGGATAAACATAGGTAATTGATCCATAAGAAGCTTATTAAAACAAAGATATGACCAAAATGTGGAACTGACATGATATTTTTAAAATATTTTGAAAATTAAAATTGATTATTTTCAAACCTATAAATAAAGGGTAGGTTTATTCACTTTATTATTTATATTTTTAAATTTTAATACTTCAAACATTGTAGTCTTACAAACACATCACACTATTAGGAAAATGTTGCACACCTAAAAATAATCATAATATATTAATAGATCATAAATTTACAAAAGTGTAGAAATGATATAAAAAAATGTTTTATGGGGTGAAATCCTAAAAATTATTTGTAAAGTTAAATCTTGAGAAAAACAAAGATATGAATAACAATATTTTAAGTGTTTTGAATTGGACTAATATATTTATTTTTAGGCTATAAACTGAAACAATGGATGTGTTTTAAAATATATTAATATATTTCATAACTCAAACTAATAAATGGTTTATTTATTTGTATGTCAAATCATTAAATTATTGGATCTATTTATACTTTATAAAAAAATTCAAAGTCAAAAGGATGGAAACTAGTGCTTAATTTAAAGTGTGTATATATAAAAATACTTATAATAGATTATAATATTAGGTATAGTTGTATACTTTGATCATATTTAAAAATTTCCTTCCAATTTTTTACAAAATTTAATCTGAGGTCCTATAAAATATATTTCATTCAAAACATTTTTCAAAATATTGGACAATGAAATTTTTGGAGATAAAAAATTAATAACATTTGGACCTAAAAATAAATTGGCTGTTTGTGATGGAAAAAGTAACAAATATTATTTTTTTGGTGAAATTTTTAATATGCCAAAATGAAAAAAATGCCAATTGCTAATTTAAAAAAATATATAAATAGCCAAATTCTTAATATTATGTAATTAAATATTCTGAAAGACATAGGGACTACCACAAAGGGCCATAATGATAGATTGGTACGACCTACATACATATGTAATGAGGCTATAGAATGTATTTATCATGACAATTATAGATATCTAGAAGGTGATTTTGGGTATGATGGTAATAAAAATCTTGTTTAATAAATTACATGGAGGTGTGCCAGAGTTTTATATTTATTTGTGTCAATCTTGTTTGGAGCACATAATGATATGTTGTATGGGTGTATCTATAAGGGTGTAGCCAAAAAAAAAATTATATAGCAATTTGAATACATGGAATTTTCCAATAAGGCTTATTATATTATATATATAATTTATTCTTGTTACATATTTTGGTATGAAAAATGAGGCTATGGGATGTATTTATAGTGCTAATTATAAATATACAAAAGCCGATTCTACATATGATGGTAACATGAATGTTATTTAACAAATTACATAGAGGTGTACAAAAATTTCGTATTTATTTATGCTAATATTATTTGGAGAAAAAAATGATATGTTGCATCGGTGTATGTATAAAGGTTTAGTCAATGTAAAATTTCTATAGCAATTTGACTATATGGAATTTAGCGATAAATCTTGTTATATTGTTAAATTATTATAAATTTGGTTCTCAATGTATCATTATATATTATGAATGTCTGAATATTTTTTAATCTTTATTTTTACGAGTGAACATGTTACACATATTTAATTCCTACCTATTCTATCCTACACAACAACTAGAAGGAAGCAAAATTTTAAATTAAAAATAATAATTATTATGTCCCCCACAAGTAGGGCACCATTGCAAGATTATTGAAAAGAAGAAATGAAATGATTTTAATTATGTTTAAATTACATATTAATTATATATTTTAAAAATTATTTATGTTTTTAATCCAATATTTTGTAAATGATCCATGTTATATGTGTTTCATTTCTTCCTATCCTCTTGTACATGGAAAGTGGAAGGAAATAGTTTTTGAATTTTTTTAATAATATTTATTTTGTGCCTCTTAGGTGGGGAACCATTTTAAGAGTATTTTTTCACTATTAATATTAAATGATGCACTTGTTTATTGAACTAAAAAATAATTTAACAAGCTTAAATAATTTTAAGATAGTTTGATATATTCTAAGATGGTAGGGTATTGAAGTATTTGATTACCATCAAAATAGATGAGTAGTTATTATATATAATCTAAGGGTTATAAAATTCAAATATAAGTTTCCTAAATTATTTTAATGCATCCTTCCAAGAAAGAGTATTGTATGAAAATATTATTTAAGTGTTGAGGAATGATGGCATTTACTCATAATTTGTGTAATATGTATATTTTTAGTCTAATATTTTAGGAAAGAACCATGTTACAAATATTTAATTCCTGCATACTATGTCCTACACAACAATAAGAATGAATTAAATTTTGGCATTTAAAAAAAATCCCTTTGCATGAAGGCCACCATGACAAGAGTCTTGAAATGGATTGAAATGAATGGTTTTATTATGTCCAAATTACATCTTCATTATATGTTTTGAAAGTATGTATCTTTCTCATTCAATATTTTTGGAATTAACCATGTCAAAGGTACATGATTCCTATATACACATAATATTTTAAAATTTTTATAAAATACTGATACTTTACATCTTGCAAGAACCCATACAGACTTAGTCTCTTTGAGTATATGTCTTACGGGGTCCACCGATAAAGGGGTGGGTATAAATTTGGTACTCCATAGGATTATTATTCCTTATTGCCACGTTATTACCAATCTAACTAGATATTAAAACCATTACCTAAGATATTATTCCTCCCTTGTACACTCCTCTAGTGTTTTTCCTCTTTCCATCCCTCTTTTCTTAACCTTAATCCCCTTTCACCAGTTGACTATACTATGTCGACTGGGTCGACCATGTATAGTTTTTAGCCTCTGATTACTATACAAGGTTGACTATATTAACCTTGTAGTATTTATGGATATTTTTCACTTGGATTATCATTATCCCTTTGATCGGCCTATCTCAAGACCTAGTGATTTGTCTCCCAAAAACATATAGACTCGATTGAGTTGACCACATATAGCTGACATATTTAGAAGGGTTTAGGGTGAGATCTGCCTATAAATACAAGACCATTTTGTCATTATTTCAATATACAATCATGATTTATTATTTACTAATTATTATTAATAATCTAGTCTTTCATGATTCTACTTGAGTCTTAACTTAGGGTTTTTACATGGAGAATCTAGTCTTGTGGATAATACTTGGATGATTTGTACTTTTTTAGTTATCCTTACAAACCACAACAAGCTCTTGTGAAGCCCCATTGGCCAAGGGAGAGATTTAGTCTCAATGGGTTCACATTTTTTTTAAAGGGGTAAAAACTTTATTAAATCTTAAAATAGCAAATTACATAACCACTAGCACGAACCAAAGAATAGAACACCTAGAACAAAAGCCTCATGCCTCAACTACACTAATATCTACATCAAGAATGGGCTCCATCACCTGGCATAAATCACCATGTAGCTACTCCCATTCATCCACCTTATGGCCCTCACCACCTTTCGATGCCCATTTAGCCAAGAAATCAACCGCCCTATTCCATTCCCTTGGAATATGGGCAAAAGATACCGACTCCATCAAGGAACTAACTTGTAGTATCTATTGCACTATAATGACCAGTTGCCAACTCACCTCAAAAAATTTCCTCTACAAGAGAAAATTAATCATGACTTGAGAATCTGCTTCACAGATCACCCTCCTCCACCCTAAAGCATAAGCTCACCTCAGGGCATAAAGGATAGCCAAACCCTAAATCTTGTTAAGAGTCTAAACTCCCTGATATGCTGAGAAAATAAAAATCACTAATCTAGAAGAATCCCTACCAATCTTGCCAATCCTAGCTGGCCTTGGATTGCCCTTAGAAGATCCATCCATGTTAATTTTCAAGAGATCAATAGGTAGGGACAGCCATTTCCCCACCTGTTGAACTTGTTGCATCCCCCATATACCTCTCTTGACACATGCTAAAATTGGAGATAACCCCCGTATGCTAAACCTCTCCACCATCTCAGCGTCCTCTCTCTTCAGTGGCAAAGTAATCTCACTCTTCACTTTAATAGATTCTTGGATCATTCTCTTAATTCTATTCCAAACCTGCTGAATCTTCATATTTTCATCCCAAACAGTCCTATGGTTCCTTTCTAGCCATACCTGCCAAAGCAAAAAAATAGGGCCAACGTACCATGCATCCTACAGGAAGGGAGTTGATGAAGGTGGATGGCCCTCTCTAGACCAAAAATCAGCCAAGGAAATAGTGTGAATGCACTGGCACCTCTACACATCCCACCATAAATGCCATAAATAAAGAGTGAAAGAGCAGTGGAAGAAGAGGTGAGAGGAGTCTTCCTCTTCATGATTGTAAAGAACACACCTTGAAGGGCCAGAAAAACCCCTCTTTTGAGTATTATCCCAAGTCAAACATCTATTCCAAACTAAAGTCCAAATAAAATCATTGCATTTCGACCAAGAGAATCTATTCCAGACTTTTTTCCACCACTAAAATTCCTCTCTACCCTCATATTGCTGAGAAATTAGTTCCTAATAACCATGAGACATAGTATACTTCCCCTTGGGGTTCAGGGACCAAGCTAACACATCATTGTCCAAAAGTGCATTACAACTACGATAGGACAGAATATATTGCAGCTCTACACACTCTGCCTCCAAACCATGAATCAGCCACTTCTTAGGGGTCTTCCATCTAGCATCCATCACCTACCGCTAAAGGGAAAGGGATTTATAATCACACACCCTAGTCCATCCAGCCTCACTGAACCTCTAGGATAGAATCCTCAGCTGAGGATATTGGGAAATTAAGGGAGGGTAACCATCCCAAGAGTCATGCCAAAATTGAGCCTCAACCCCACTCCTACAAATCCAAGATAGACCCTTTTTAATCAATGCTGCTCTTTTCTTGGGAGTCACCCAAATCGCTGAGCCTTTCCCAGTCACTTCATACCTCAAGATATCCCTCCAGGGGATCCCAAAGAAGTACTTATGGGATAAGACTCTAGCCTACACCCTCTACTATTCCACACACCAGCACTAGTATAACTTGGTAGCCAGGTAATACCAAATAGTATAGATTGCCATAATCCAAGACCACCAAACCTCTTTGGGCTATAGACCACCTCCCACTTAATGAGGCTCCACTTGGTAGGAGATAAATTACCTGCCCACAAAAACTTGTAGTTAAGGAACCCAGTTCCTTAACAAAGCTCATCAGAGCCACCTAGATCATACACCTATAGATAGGAAGATCCTGCACCACTAATTGAATTAGATGTATCCAACCAACAAAAGATAACTAATGATGTGTACAATGATTTAGTTTGCCTCTGAACTTGTCCAAAATTTCCATCCATGACTCCTTAGACTATCGGCCAGTAGAGATTGGAATCCCTAAATATAGCAATGGTGGACTCCCAATTTGGAACCTGAGGATATGCACCACTCTTTGTTGTATGGAAGGTGGGGTATTAAAGAAAAAAATTGAATACTTGCCCTCATTAATTACCTGTCTTAAGGTTGCAAGGTAAACTTCCAAACTTTTACAAATGTTAGATGCCTCCCTAATAGTAGCCCTGCCCATCAACGCTGCATCATCCATGAACTGGAGGTGAGATTGTATAGGAAGGCCCTCACCCCAATGCCAGCCTTGAATATCACCATTATCCACATTCCTTTTGATCAACCATCCCAAGCCTTCTGCAAATAGAAGAAATAAGTAGGGAGAGAGAGGGTCACCTTGCCACAGACCATGAGAAGCCCCAAAGAGAGTAGAATGCTTGCCATTGACTAGAACTGAAAAGGAGGTCGAGTTCACAAACTCATAACCCACCATATCCAATCCTCCTCAAAATTGAAGGCACCCAAGACCTTCTGAAGGAAGGCCCACCAAACTCAATCATAGGGCTTGGACATGTCTAGCTTAATAAACATCGCTTTATCATTAGACTAGGTCATGGAATGGATAGTCTCTGTAGCTACCACTACCCCATCCAAAATCTTATGGCCCTCCACAAAGCTGCCTTGCTCCTCAAAAATAAGTGCTGGGAACCACTTCTTTAACCTCTCCATAATCAACTTAGATATAGTTTTATAAGTGACGTTACAGAGGGAAATGGGCTAGAAAAGACTCAACTGATCAGCCCCCTCTCCCTTGGGAATGAGAGCTAGGAAGGTAGAGTTTAGAGACTAAAGCATTTGCTTATTATTTTGAGACTCTTAAACAACTACTAGTAGATCAAGTTTAATAATTTCCCAAAATTCTTAAAAGAACTCAATCGAGAAGCCATCTAGGCCAGG
Organism: Torreya grandis; assembly: GCA_037957365.1. Taxonomy (NCBI): domain Eukaryota; kingdom Viridiplantae; phylum Streptophyta; class Pinopsida; order Cupressales; family Taxaceae; genus Torreya; species Torreya grandis. The sequence continues at coordinate 509,497 of JARHVA010006951.1, forward strand.
CGCCTTTCCTTTCGACATCATGAAGACAATCCTCTTTAACTCCTCCAAGGATGTATCCCTCATTAGCCGCTCTCTCATATCCATGGTCACTAAAGAAGGAATGTAGGATAGGACCTGGTCCTTAGCTATTAAGTTCCTTGATGCCTCTTCCTTAAATAGAAAAGTAAAATACTGCACTGTCTTGTTAAGGATACCATTCGTAAAAGAGACAGTCCCCCCATTGTCTATCACCAAAGAAGTTATCCCATTACTATGTTGTTTGGCTCAGACCAATTTGAAAAAAAAGGTAGTATTATTATCCCCCTCTTGGAGACATTCAATCTAGGCCTTTTGTTTCCAAAATATTTCCTCTCTTAGTTCCCATTCCTCCAATTCTTTTAAAGCTCTGGCTTCCTCCCTCTGCATAAGCTCAGTCAATCCCTCCTCCCTAATGAATTTGGTAATGTCATTCAACTCCTTATGGGGCTCATTTTTCCTATGGAAGATGTTCCCAAAACTTTGTCGGTTCCACCTTTTGAGCTGGTACTTGACGAATTGGAGTAACTTAGTAAAAGTATAAATTGTTGTTCCCACAACAGGCCTGTCTATCTTCCACCAATCCTCCACTTATACAAATAGGTCCAGATCCCTGAACCACATGACTTGAAACTTAAATAGTGGCTTCGGAGGTGAATGGGCTGAAGAAATTATCAATTTTATTGGCCAATGGTTTGAGCCTCTCCAATCAAGTATCTCCATGCTAGAAGACCACAAACCCCCAACCCAATAATAAGACATCATGAATCTGTCTATGCACTCAACAATGTAGCTGTCCCCCACTCTTCTGTTATTCCAAATAAAGTAACCATTACTGGGCTTGATATCCACTAGATTGAGAGCTACAATATTATCTCAGAGCAAATAAGAAGAAGGTTCCAACCTTGCATTACCTCCTTTTTTCTCCATTAAATCTAAAATAGTGTTGAAGTCTCCAACAACAATCCAAGGCAGGTAAGGAAATAATTGACGAACTAAGTGGATATTTTTCCAAACCAAAAGTTTACCTTGAAAATCTGTAGGCACATAGATATTGTAAAAAATGACTGATTCACCTAACTCCATACACAAGGCCACCATGGATAAAGAGGACTTAAATGAAATCCAGGACACTGGTTGGATCTTTCATGGATTCCAGAAACATGTTGCACCGCCTGAAAACCCCTGAGCTCCAATGCACTAACATAAACCATGCCTCCATAACTAAGGTGCAATATTCCTCATATCATTCACTAAAACCTTCCTCTCCTAAAGAAAGAGAACATCAAGTACTTGACATCTAACTAGTTCCCAAATAGCCTTTTATCTAGGGATGCTATTCAGGCCCCTTACATTCCATGAAATAATGATCATTTCAGAGGGGTTGAAAAGTGGGAGTCTAATGTCTTAACAACACCTGACTCCACCAAGGTATTCCCCATCATTTTAATTTTCTCTCTATCCTTCTTACACCCCAATTTTGTTATTTTTTCTTTCATCCCCTTCTTCCCCTCCTTTTGCATAATACCCAAGTGAGGAGAAGATTTGCCTCACTTATCTATTTCTCCCATTACAGTCCTTGCTAGAAATTCTGCGGCCTCTACGTTCTGTCCCTGATCACCGTTTATCTCCAAGACCATGGGTAAGGTCGACTCCTCCTGAAGAAAAAAATGAAGATTGGCCAAATTAATCTCTAGTCTAGATCCTCCCATAAGCTACTCCACACTCAATAATCTCAGGTTTACTTCCTGCTGGCCCAATTCATCGAAGACATTAAACTTGTTAAAAGAATATTCATCCTGTCGCTCCATAAGGGATCTCTTCTGGCCTCTATTATGGTTTTGAGCTTTCACTTGAACAAAACCTTTAGCATCCTTTCCCTTGCCGATCCCAGTCTTCTTCCCTTTATCAATACCTAGAGTGCTACTAGGTGGTGGTTGAGATTGTTGCTCCACTGGCTTAGCCTTTGGGCACCTATGCACCAGGTGTCCATATTCATGACATAGGTGACACTTGAAGGGAAGGGTCTCATAGTCTAGTTGTTATACCTAGGATTATGAGCCCATAGTGATCTCCACTTCATTAGTTAGTGCTTTGGTCAAATTAATTTCCACACAAATACGAGCAAAAGTCATAACTTTCTTACCTAGAGTTTGTGTAGAAGACCCCACCAGCCTGCCCAGCATTGAAGCAAGCATCTGAAGAACATCCTATCAATAACATTCAATAGGAAATCTATGTAGCTGACTGACACTGGAACCTAATTAGATAGCTCCTCAGATGGATTAAAACCTGCATGCCAGGGTTTGACAAAAAGTCCAACCTGATTGTAAAAATAAGGCCCCCCTGTTTCAATCAGCCAAGCACAAAAATGTCACCATGAAGTAATTATTTTCCAATAACGTGACCTCCATTTCTCCCTCTAGTTCCCACACTCTTTTAGCCCAACTTTCTAGAAATTAAAGGGAGACTCTCAATCCCAAAAACTTGTAATACAATGAATGCTTAGAATAATATTACACATCCTCAAAAATCATGTCCTTGGAATCTATTAATATTAGTGATTCGATATCCCCCAAGAAATCTCCAGTCCATAGCACCTGTAGTCTAGGTAGAAAACTCATTTCCCATTGTGTAGACATGTTGCCCTGTCCTGTTCACACCCACGGCCTCACTAAAACTCTAACTAAGCGCAGTCTTTGAGTGCTCTTGCTGAGCCATAACCACACCCTTTATGGTTTGTCTTGATCTTAAGATGCCTCAGTACCTTCCCCATGCACCCATCCCCCATTCTCCTCTTGCACAATCTAGCTACAGCTTCAACAAGCTAGGGCATGACTACCCTAGCTCAGCTTTGACTTGCAGAGCCACCAACGTGCCATCTTCTCCATCTTGTGAGATATTCTCAATGGTTTCACATTCAAGTAATTATATTATAACTTTATTATCCACTATTTACTAGATACAAGTAGCATAAGTATTGTCTTGAATAATATTACTCTTCATATTCCATGTATTAGGGTCTTACTCATACTTCTTAATTGATATTCTCTTATACATGTTTTTATTGCTTTACTAACCCCTTTATTGTGGAATAATATTTGGTGTGCACTAGATTATATTTCCTTTAATTTTTATTAGAATAGAGTGAACATTAAACTTATGACTCTTTTAGGGTTGTTGCATGATTATTTTAGACTATAGGTTTTGGAACCCTTCCTAGAATGGTGTATTATGACAAGTGATCTCCTAATCAGGCCTAATGGATCCCCATATTGGTCATGCCTATGTTTAAAAAATATATTCCCAATTGGAAGTGTAGGTATTATGTATCTTCTCTGAGCTAGGATTGATTTATAGACATGATGTATTTCTTATTGCATACATTCTAGTGAACCCATTGTGAACTAATCCCTATAGGATTTATTCACCTTATTTCATTCTTTCATTCTTTTTATCATTATTTTTATCATATATTTTCCATACTTTTCTTACTTTTCAAATTATTTTTCAAACTACTTGCAAAAATTATCTTGCTTCAATTCACAATCTATTATAGGATTTCTTAATTTTCCCTCTTTGTTATACTAAGTCGACCCAATCAACCTTGTAACTTTTTATAGACTCTATTCACTATACTAGATTAACCTAGTTGACCTTATACTATTGATAGACCATGTTTTCTCTTCCTCTAGCCTCTTTTCATTGTACTAGATTGACCCAATTGACCCTATACTATTTTTAGACTCTATTTTTTATGCTTGGTCGACCAAATTGACCCTATACCTTTTTATACTTTCTCTATTTGCCATTCCAATTATCTATTTTTATTTATTATAATTTTGTTCATTTTTCTCAAGCATCATGTCCCATATCAAAATCTTCTTGGACAAATTGAATCCATTTAGACACTATATGGGATTCTCTTTGCTTCTTATCTTTTCTTCCATTTTTAGCTTGTGGGGCATCTTGTGATGATATCCACACATTAATATTACTTTTAGGGTATCTTATGATGCCCACCCACATATAATTTTAGACTATGGAATATTGTGATGTCCATCCCTACATCAAATTACCCTTTGGGGTATCTTGTGATGCCCACTCTTATTTTTCATGGCATGCTACCAAACTAATTCAGCTTCAAGAAACCTTCAAAGACATAAGTTTATCTCTCATGTGCTCATAATTTATATAGTCATTAATGTAGGTTCCTTTCCTTATTTTCATGATTTCTATATACATCTATCTAACACTTTTTGTAGGTTATCTACATGGGTCTCTCCCTCTACAGTAAGTTCCTTCCTTTCACAAACCTTTAGTTCTTCCTTTTGGTCTTTTGGTTTCTTGATGTACCATAGTCTTATTTATCTTCTTATATTCTCTCTTTTTGATACCCCTTATTTTTTTATTTTGTGATTTTCTTTATAATACCATATATAGGACCTAGTATTTCTCATAAAACTACCATATTTTTGCTTACATCGTTTTATCTTCTACTTGATTTTTGGCACCCCTTGTGTTTCTATTTTATGAAGTTGCATTGTAATACCATGGGTAAGATCTGTCCCTCCTCATAAAATTACCATATTTTCATATTTTTATTATCCTTATTCCCAAAATTTAGATTTTACTTCTTTTTTTAGATGGAATATATAGAAACAATCTATGTTAGCATGTTTTCCTCCATTACCCTCGTTCATATGATAAGGAATCATACTTTATTATCATTGTATCCCTTTTTTACCTTTGTCACTTTTTTTGTGATTTGAAGTAATTCAAACAATTTCATATGTCGTTTCTCTTGATTTCCCCTTTATTTCACTCCACATTAGATCAAACAAGGTTGAAGTCAAGATACCACTTTTATTTAACCTAGATTTAGGAGATTCTTAGACCCCATGCTCATTGTAGTTTCTTTCTCTTAACAACCAATTCCCATGTATTCAAATGAAAGTCATATTTATCACCCATGTTTGGTTTTACAAATCTGTATGGAGGAGGAATTAAAAAAATTATCAAGAAAGTTAAAATCCAAATCATTTTAAATAAAAGGCAATGATATCTAAAAGTAAAGATAAAAATATAAAAAGATAAATTCAAACTAGAATACATGATTAAAAGCACATCTCCTATCTCTAATTATAGTTCAAACTCCATAGTTAACCTTACATAAAGCCAAGGTTCATTGGGGTGTGGTAGGCTAGTAGATTGGAATTGGGGAGTTCAAAAAATTCTATGATGTTACCTACTTCTCATGAAAGTACCTAATATTCACAGTAGATCGATGAATCTATAAGGGGTATTGAGGAACATGGAACATGTTGTGGGAAGGTAGGTCTATTTCAATTTTCATGTATATAGCATTCATGAGATGATCTATATACTCCATTTGTTAACCTAAGACTTGTGTGGCTAAGAAAAGTTCTTCATAGTCTTTAAGGTCAAAAGTCCTCTTGTTTTGACAAACCTAATTTGAGTGTTTTGAC
>JARHVA010006951.1:520000-545000 GCA_037957365.1 Torreya grandis
TGGCTGATGTAAAATAATTTTTGGGTTCTTCACTCAAGCTGGGTAAGAAATGGTTGATGTAGTGTAAATTTCACCAAATGGATGATGACATTTTGTTAAAATGTCTAATGAAGTAGGACAAATATAATAATTGTTGATGACATGATGGCATAATGGTTAACAAAGTACAAAATAAAATTAATGTCAATGATATACTCTTAGAATGGTTGATATAATTATTATTCAATATTGCACATAATTTATATTTTTTGTTGATTTTTCACTTACAAGAGATTGATTTTGATATTTATTGAAGATTTTGAAATGCAAAGTTGAATCAAACTATCAGGGAATTTAAATACATCAATCCTTTTAGATTTACTATCTATATTATCATATGAGGATAAAGATTGGCCAATAAATCTAGGATATGGTGGCATTGTGTATTAGTGTTAGGTTCAACTAGATGCTATTTTGATATTTTCTTAGATTTATTACAAGTGACAACTAACACCTTGACATCGATGTTAGAGGGTAATATTAATGATTAGATATTATATTGGAAGAATTTATTTCTATACTTGTATTTTAAATATAAGGGACATGTATGATATGTAATATTCTATCCAAGAAAAATTAAGGAACATGGCCAAAAATAAATTATAGAAAAGGTTAGATAATCTCAATGAAATGTGACTTGCAAGGTTGTATAATCCTATCAAAATGATAATCATGTTTTTGGGAAATTTTTTAAAATGAAATATTTGTGTATATGAAAATATGAATAATAAATAATACTAATAGTTTAGTGAAAATATTTGGAAACTATAATACTAATACATGCAAAAAAAAGAAAATGCTCTTTAATAAGATAATTTTATGTTGGATAGAAAATTACTTACAAACATGAATCATCATAGGTTTATAATAACATTTCATGAATGGAAATTGATTTCAATATTATAAATGTATCGTAGGCATGAAGAAACATCATTGACATGGAAAATTATTATAGGCTTGGAAGTACATCAAAAGCTTATAAAAACATCACAATCCTACATAAATATAACAATCATTGACTTGCATCACAAGCTTGAAAATGCATTAAAATATTGGAAAATAATTCAGAGGAGGAGAATCATAATAATCCTTGAAAACCATCATTATATTGGTAAATCATTACAATCCTAAAAAACATCATATAGTCTAAAAACATAATCATGATCATGTGAAAGTGTCACAATCCTAGAAAAGTATCACCAACCTAGAAATAATTATTGGCCTAAAAATGAATCATCGGACTATAAAATGATAACATGTTTGGTAAAGCATCATAGGTTAAAAATATCAACATAGGAATTGAAAATTTTTGTAGTATTAGGAAATCATAATATGGATAGGATGTCATCGTAGGCCTATAAACAAATTACATGCTTGAAAAAAATTGCATACATTAAATAAGCATCAAAATCTAATAATAGTTCATAAATTTATAGGATTGTATAAATGATCACAAACATGTTATATGGATTGGAATACTTAAGCTTATTTATAAAATTCAATCTTTATAACAAAAATTGTTTGACACTGCAACACTATAAGTGTTTTGAATTGGATTATAATATATACCTATAGGCTGTAAACTACATCTATGGAAGTGATTTTAATTAGATCAATAGATTTGATGATTCAAATAATAAAATGGTTGATTTATTTATATGTTAAAATAATAATTAATTTCATGTTTTATAAAGTATCAGTAAACTAGTTATCATGCCATTACATGTCAACAAGATAATTATATTAGTACGAAACATTGAAATCCCTCAATATTTTATCATCAGTGGAACTAACCCATCTAATCATTTCAAAAAAATTAATAATAATATTCTATTATATCTACTCTCATAAAGAGAATGTGTTCTATATTATCACCTCACATACTTATTGGTTTACTCTTTATACAAATTAAAAACTCAAACATACAAGTAGTAGCAATATTTAATGTTTAAAAAGTCTACATTTATTTTTACAACTTTGTTTACTACATTCCCATAAAAATAACATTACGATCAGTCAAAACCTAATATACTACATTTAAGCTAATAAATAATGAAGGTAATTTTTGGGATTAGTGAGTCATTTTATAATACATTTAAGCCAATAAGGCATGAAGGTAATTTCTAGGATTAGTGAGACCACTTTAATTCAACATTTTATATTAAAAATGATTCAAGTGGAATGAGGTATTTTAAATTCCTTGGAGTGCCTTTGCTCGAAAACATATCAGGTGATAAAATGGTAGAAATTTTTGGTCATGATGAGGTTACCACAATTTAGCATTTTCATGGATTATGTAGTGATTATTTTGATTGACCCAAGATATAAAGTGAAATTTTTTAGTGGATTATGTATTTTAGATGTTTCAAATTTTAAGTACTCTCATATAACAAATCCAAAATAAAATACCATGATGCTTCATAGGTATTTCCCTTTCCTTTTTAAAATTTTTGTGTGGGTTAAGTTGAGTTAGTTATTGACAACCATGATCTATGAATTTGAATTTTTTCTAGTATAGTAGACTAAAAATCTTGAAATATCATATTCATAATAGGTTATGTAATTAAAAATATGATATTATGGTGCATCTGATTAATAAATAAATTATTTTGTTACATATGTCTTGTAAGTCATCCTACTAGCTAATTAAAATAAAAGTATGTATCCACGATAGTGATAGGTACTTGAGTATTATATATTGTATGATATAAAATCATCTATAGAATAACATAGTATTGTGTATGAAGCATGGCTCTTTCTAATAATGAACAAAGCAAACTTTTCCAAAATTTTGACTTTTTAAATAATATTTATTGTCCTTAGCAAGTGTGGAACCATTAAAAAAATAGTATTTCAATATGAAGAGTAACCTTTCATAGTTTTATGACATTTTAGGTAATATTTAAGCTAATTCAATGTTATTGGATTGAAATATTTTGTATTTTACTTCTTTTATTAATAATAAATCAACTTTAATGTGTAAGTAATTTAAAGGGAATGTGATATATTTCAAGATGTTACTAGGGTATTCAATGACTTTATTACCATTAAATTAAATTATTACTTATATAAAATGTTTATTAAAAGTGGATCATTCACTTTTTATAATATAGTGTTTAGCTTTTATCAAAATAATATAATATATTATTAGGGTCTAGTTATATTGTTGGCAAAAATCTCAACTTTCTCATTATTTTTTTTATTGAAGAGATTTTGGGAACTTTCTTGAAGTGATGGAAGAGGTGAAGGAGATTAAAAGACCCTCATAGTCCTCCCATTGAAAACAATTTAAATAAACCATCAATAAAAATGACAAACGTAGGGAATCAATCAAGAAGAATATTAGGGAAACAAAAACATGACCAAAATTTGGAATTGAAAGGGTATTTTCTAAATATTTTGAAATTTGAAATTGTTTATTTTCAAACCTATAATTAAGGGTTAGGTTTATTCACTTTAATGTTTATATTTTTAAATTTTAATAGTTCAGGCATTGAAAGCTTACAAACACATCACACTCTTAGAAAAAGATTATTTCCCTAAAAATTAATCACAATTTATTAATAGTTCATAAATGTCGAAAAGTGTAGAAATGATAAAAAAATGTTATATGGGGTGAAATCCTAAATCTTAGTTATAAAATTTAATATTGATAAAAATAAAGTTGTAAACAATTATATTGTAACTATTTTGAATTAGATTAATATATTTATTTTTAGGCTATAAACCGAAACAATGGACATGTTTTAAATTATATTAATATATATTTCATAATCCAAATCTACAAATGTTTTATTTTTGTATATGTCGTATCACTAATTTATTCAATCTATTTATAGTATATAAACAATTTCAAAGCCAAAAGGATGGAAAATAGTGTTTAGTTTAATGTGTGTACATATAAAAATACATATAATAGATTATAAGGTTTGGTATAATTTTAGGCTTTGATCATACTTATATAATTCCCTCTAATTTTTTAGAAAATGTGATCTGAGGTCCTATAGAATATTTTTCAATATAAAAATATCTAAAATATTAAACCATGAAATTTTTGGTGATAAAAAAACTAAAACCCTTTAGAACTACTAATAGTTTGGGCATTCATGAAGGAGAAAGTAACGAACATTATATATATCTAGAAGGAAATTTTGGGTATGATGGTAACCAAAATTTATGTCACAACTACATGGAGGTGTGAAATTTTTTTGTATTTATCTATTTCAATCTTGTTTGGAGAATGTAATGATATCTTGTTTGGAGCATGTAATGATGTGTATGCATAATGGTGTGGTTAGGGAATAATTTCTATAGTGACTTGACTAGATGGAATTTTCAAATAAGCCTTGTTATATTATTATATTATTAAATATAAAATTCAATCTCTATGTATTAATTGGTATGGAAACTAATTCATATCTATCATATTTTTACCCTGATTTAGGAGATGGAATAAAGGGCATCTATTGATAGAATTATAAGACTAGGCATATGAATCTAGTCATTGTTTAACACTAAATTTTATTTGAGGGTAAATAGGGTTAATAGTATGGAAATGATTAAGCACAAGGATGATAAATAGATCTATAGTAGGGTGATTAAATTTCAAAATCACATAAATAATAATATAAATTTAAATATTGATATATGTCAAAAATAAAAATTGCAACTATCAATTGATATTATGATAAATTAAAAATATGAGTACTTGGATGGTTTATTGTGCACACTTAGATCTAGGATGAAATAGGCTATAAGTGGATTTAATCAATATCGTATAATAATCATCATATATTAATTTTTTTTATTATGTGGCCTCAGATGTTTGTGTCAATTTTTGATAGTTGTATCAACATAGGCGTCAAATCTAAATGTAGGTGTCTTGTATAGAATAATGGCTATGTTTGGATGTTACCAACTACATCCTTATTGGTTTTCTATCATCTTTCTTATGATGTACAAGGATCATTCATACAAGCTATCACTATCAAACCCTATCTTCCTCAACCTTGGATTGATTATGGAAAAAATGGGTTATTGATAAAATGGTGTCAAGCTTCCCCAATGACCCCTCTATCAATGGAAAATTCTTACATAACCAATACTCTAAATAAATCCTCATGCATATGTATTTATCCCCTATATGTTGTCTTCTATATGCATAAGGATGCAATATTTGATAATGAAGTACATATAGTCACCTAGATTTAAAATTGGATGGGGTACTCTTTTATTACGTCATACCTATGAGAATACTTCTCATATGAGTGATATATAAATATGGATGAATAAGGTAGGTTTTTCTCATATGAATTCTTTATTGAGTTCTTCTAGGCAAGTTATCTTGTGAGATCTAGATATTTTCTAGGTGAATAATGAAAGAGGGTTGTTTTTTATATATACCAACCCCTTTTTAAAATATCCCAAAATAAATAAATTAGGATAACCATAAGGATAAATTACATTTTAAAATTGGATGACTTGTAGGTACTATAAATATAGTTGGAAAATGAAAACCTGCATCATAATAGGTGTTGATCCAAGAATATATAAACCATGTATATGTCTAAAAATATTAGATAAGGATAATGATCAGGTTTATAAAATTTTACATTAAATATAATACATAGTCAACAAAATAACATATGGTCAGGCTAAGAGTAAGGAATTTTGCATAAAGAGATAGCAGACTCGAGACTTTGGAAATTGGGAAGGTGTTATGTTCGGAATGTGTTACAAGGTACGAATGAAGATTATAATTTATGTCACTAAAGTGTCATTGATGTCATTATGTGTTATCTTTATTTTTTATAATGTTGATTTATTGAAGCCTTAATTGAGGAACCTAGGGAAATGGCATAGGCCTAGTAGCATGATGCGATAAGCTATAAGAGACCTGTTTGATCATAATTGGAAATGTATGATAATGTTATGATGTTTTATGACATAAGGTTAGAGTTTTGAGGGAATTTCAAGAGGTTTTAAGGCATGATCATAGTCTAAATATGATTGGTAGTATAATGCTTAATATGCAAAGAGTCCTAGTGTGGTATAATGAGAGGTCAAGATTATATGCAATTGTAAATGCATCATGTATATAAATTAATCCTAACTCAAAGAAGATATATCATACTATAAAATTATAATTAGGAAAATATTTATTAATTGGGATCATGACCAATATTGGGATCTTCTAGTCCTGATTAAGGGATCTCTTACCATAATACACCATGTTCAGGAGGGTTTTAAAGCTTCAAGTCTAACAGAATCATGCAATAACCCTAAGGGGTTCCTAAGTATTGATATTTCAACTATACTACTAAAAATTAATGTAAATATAATATATTTCTCACCAAATATTGTGGCATAATATGATGGGTTAGTAAATAATCAAAACATATATAAGAGAATATCAATTAAGCTATGTATGACTAAAACCCTAATACATGGAATATGAAGAGTAATATTATTTGAATCCAATACTTATGCTACTTATATCTATTAAAGAGGAGAAAATTGAGATAATACTTATCCAAGAGTGAACACATTGAGACTCAATCATTCCTATTGCCAATGGGGCTTTAGGTTAGGAAAAGGTAAATGAAAGTGGCAAATGACTGGAGGAAGGTGTAAATAAGGAGTAATATCTTAGGTAATGGTTTATAAGATCCAAATGGATTGTTAATAATTGGAAATAAGGGATAATGATCCTATGAAGAACCAATGGTCTACCCACCCCTTTTTTGGTGCACCCCTTAGGGCATGCACTCAGAGAGATTGAGTCTTGATGAGTTCTAAAAAGATGTAAAGTGTCAGCATTTGATAAAAGTTGAAACTATTGTGTGTATAAAAATACCATTTAAAAATTAGGTATATATCTTGAAATAATTTAAATATGTGTGATGTATTTTTATGAACATTTTTACCAAGTTTAAATTCATATCTTATGGGAAAAAGCAAGAAATGTCTTGCTAAGGTTGATTATTGTTAGGATCTTGCTCTACCAATAGAGAACATATGATTACTTCTTGTATTAGCAACTAAACACGGAATTTAACCAGAATCAATAAGTAACTAGAAATATGGAACAACATAGGAATTGAGAGACAATACACAATTGTATTAATAATCGCTCAGAAGAATATACAATAAAGAAGATGCCACTTTTTCTTCCACCTCAAAGGTTCGCCACACCTCAAGACCTTCTTCCCTCTCTCTCTTGCTCACAACAATCAACTCCAATATAGAATTGATGTTCACCTCTCCAACCAATCAGTAACACATTGCCAATACACCAAGTACACAACTGTACTTCAAGTAGATCTCCTACTCTCTACTGCTACCTACAAATCACTAGACCTTACTCACCATTGTAGATCTCCTATAGAAAGTCATGCACCCATACTGACCAAGATCATACACATATGAAGAACCCTTCTAATTCTCCAAACCAGTACCCACCTTGGTACTGCAACACTAGGAGGAATGCACCATTGCTCTCTTCTCTCTGAAGGAGCTTATTGCTCTCTTACTCACTAGCTGCAAGTTTACAATACAGCCCATGAGTCCATATATAGATCTCATGCTTACAATAATTAGACTAACCTAATTACAATAATTAGACATGCAACTCAAGACCAAAAATAGCCTTTGCATGCAAACACTTAGTTCAACAAACTAACTGTCCATGGAACAAGCAGTTCTAGAACTGCCACAAGCGATCGACGTCGGTCCCTGTCTACCTGGAGGTGACCGACGTCAGCCAACATACTGCCGATGTTGGTTTCCTTTTTGTTCACCCTACCATCATCGGTTGCCTTGTACACTGCACTATGCCGATGCCAGTCTCTCTGGAACTCAGCAACCTCCTCCCTATTTGTACCAGTTGAAGCTTTTAGCTCCACATCCTAACAATCTCCCACTTGGAGATAAACAATTACAACTGTACTTGTATTTGTACACTGTCTAATTTGTACCCTGGCTTGTATCCCTCTTCAAGACCAATCTTGAAGACTAACCACCATACCTTGTGATGCTCTAACCTTTGTGCCTTTGTCATCCAAGTAACCTACCAAATCCACATCTACAAACCTATGTAGAAAATAACTTGACCCTGCATAGCATGTCGACCTGCCGCTGATCCCTGTACGAATCCACTGAACTGTCCTTCAATACCTCTTCCTCAAATTGGCTCCATACTTTCTGACAACTCCCACTGCTTGGGAAAACTCAGGTCTACACTAGACCTCATGTGATTTCAAACCCTATTTCAAGCTAAGCTTGAACTATCCAACCCTTGGTGTGCTTTATGATTCTGCATCCTGCATCATGAACCCTACCAACACCGTCTTCACATCAGCTCCCACTAGAGATAAAATCTCCATGTCTCTTATGCCAAAGAATTTCTCTACTCTAAATTCTTCACGACACACCTCTAAACTAACTTTACCCTTAGCTCAACAAATCTCTATATGTACAAAACCTACTAGCAAATTACCAACATACAGTAACTAGATAATGTCGCGACTCATCATCCACCTGGTAAGACAAAACCACAATAGTTACGCTGACATTGACTGAAGTCATGCTTAGTCATCCACCTGTCAAACTTATACCACTATCTTGCAACTTCCTCAAGACCATATTTCATAGCCTTCTGTCTCTTGTGTCCATCCACTCTCTTCTTTAACTTGAGAATCCATTCCATCTCTCAGTGCTTACTTCCAGCTGACAACTATACCAACAAATACCTATTTGGTTTTTCTCCAAGGACTCACTCCTCATCCATTCCAAGCTCCCACTGTATCTAGATTTTACCTGCATTGCCTCTTCCATCTTCCTGGTTCTTGACCATCAATAAGCAATATAAAGAAGGTGAACAACGAATATGAGGTTCACTTACCCTTTCTGACCTCAACATGAGTGTTTGAGACTTGTTGATAGCTTGTTGTCTGCCCACCATCCGTACCAATGACTGATCTTGGCCATCTCCTAGTCTATTTCCAACTGATGTCGGCTCCCTGTACTGACCCTGACTGCCAATGTCATTTCCCTGGCCGACGCTGGTGTCCTTTTTGCTGACATCAGTTCCTTCATGACCGACATCAGTCTTCCTATTACCGACATTGATTACTGTTTGACCGACGCCGATACCTGTGTTCATCTGTGAGTGATAACTTTTTACCCATGAGCTCTCCATGGATCAAAACCCTAATCAAATCAACCCTGCTCTACTCAAAATAATTCAGTTCCCACACCTGATCTCTGTTTGTCATCTCCTCCATGAACACCAAGGCTTTCCAGTTCTTTAGCTTGTCAAAGACATCTAACTTCCGCTTCAAAACCTGCATTCTCCTTCTACATATGTGACTAAGCCTATGAAGCCACATCTTTACAACAAAAGGTGAATCAGTAATATAAGTAGATAGATAAAGGATACCTACTTTCTTACCACCATCTAATTCAAGTGTATGAGCTGTGAGAGTTACAGTGCATCTCTCATCACCCAAATTTATTGAAGAAATTAGACTCATCTCCAAGATTGGTACCTGCATGACTTCCTTCAGCCACTATGTGTCATCTGTCTGTAATTTCAGCTTCACTTCCCCTTCATCAATCATCTGACAAGGCTCTCCAACCCCTAAATAAATCTCTCCAAAGTCTCCAAAGACATACCCATGAAAAGATGCTCTATTTCGGGCTACATGGAAAGATGTAAAAGAATCTATAAACAAAGATTCCACTTTATCTAGAACATCCTGTGCAACATCACCTGTAACATATGCTTCTATGCGTTGATCTTCTACCAACCAATAATCTCTTTTTACCTGCTCTTTCTTTCCATTAATTAGACCATTCATGCTATTCAGTTTCTCCATTCCTAGCTTACTTTATTCTGCCATTGCTATACTCTCGCTCAATCTGAAACCCCTATGAGTGACCTATAATCAACAAACACTACCAGATCTAAAACCACCTATTAGTCAACCCAACCAAAAGCTCTGATACCACTTGTTGGTATCAGCTCTTGAACCTACAACCAAGGCTATGATACCACTTGTCAGGATCTTGCTCTACCAATAGAGCACATATGATTACTTCTTGTATTAGAAACTAAACACAAAATTTAACCAAAATCAATAAGTAACTAGAAATATGAAACAACACAAGAATTGAGAGACAATACACAATTGTATTAATAATCACTCAGAGGAATATAAAATAAAGAAGATGCTACTTCTTCTTCCACCTCAAAGGTTTGCCAAATCTCAAGACCTTCTTCCCTCTCTCTCTTGGTCACAATAATCAACTCCAATATAGAATTGATGTTCACCTCTCCAACCAGTCAGTAACATGCTACCAGTACACCAAGTACACAACTATACTTCAAGTAGATCTCCTACTCTCTGCTGCTACCTACAAATCACTAGACCTTACTCACCATTGTAGATCTCCTATAGAAAGTCATGCACCCATGCTGACCAAGATCATACACATACGAAGAACCCTTCTAATTCTCCAAACCAGTACCCACCTTGGTGCTGTGGTACTAGGAGGAATGCACCATTGCTCTCTTCTCTCTAAAGGAGCTTATTGTTCTCTTACTCACTAGCTGCAAGTTTACAATACAGCCCATGAGTCCATATATAGATCTCATGCTTACAATAATTAGACTAACCTAATTACAATAATTAGACACGCAACTCAAGACCAAAAATAGCCTTTGCATGTAAACACTCAGTTCAACGAACTAACTGTCAGTGGAACAAGCAGTTTTGGAACTGCCACAGGCGACCGATGTCAGTCCCTGTCTACCTAGAGGTGACTGACGTCGGCTGACATACTGCCAATGTTGGTTGCCTTCTTGTTCACCCTGCCATCATCGGTTGCCTTGTGCACTGCACTATGTCAATGCCGGTCTCTTTGGAACTCAGCAACCTCCTCCCTGTTTGCACCAGTTGAAGCTTTTAGCTCCACATCCTAACAATTATGTGTAAAAAAAGGGGTGTTGCAAACTCGAGAAGATGTTTCTCATGCTAATTGGAATGTGGAAACTTTGTATTATATCCTCGAAACTTCATGTTATTTTGTGAAGGTCCCTAGATTTAATTTATTGTCATTTGTTTTGGAGGTAAGGGGAAATCTTTTATGAATGATTGTTAAGAAGGTAAGGTAATCAAAACCCTCCTAAAACCCTAAAAAAGACCCAATAGGAAAAATATAATTCTTTTTGGCTCATAATCATTATATTAAAATAATTTTATGTTTTGAACATGTAAATGACTCTTCAATGTTTCCTCAGGTGATCTTGCTTTGTCTTGATAATGAATAGAAGCTCTAGAAAAACATTTATTTTTAGTGTTTTTGATGCTATAATCATGGTTGACTAGGTCAAAGAATTAAAATGGATGTATAATTATGTTAAAGAATTATATTTTAATCCCATTAAGTTTTTTTAATTAATTTTTTGACAAAAAATGTGCTAAACTAGTCATGGAACTTAGACTTTCACTAAACTAGCCTAATGAGCAGAACAATGACAAATCTAGGAGAGAATGAGAATGAGATTAGGGATTGATTAAAGTGGAATATGGATGGATACTAAGGAATGGGTTAATTACTAAATACATATCCCTCTTATACCCTAGGTATATAAGTGTTGATTATTCCTACATCTATGCAAAAAGTTGTCATCAAACTGGTCTATCCAACATAGTGATGTCTGTGTAGAGTGACATAGTGAGATTGGTCTGTAAGACCAATATTTATATATGAACATGATATATATATATATATATATATATATATATATATATTCACATAAATGTATCGGTAGATCAGAAAAGTGTTCCCACAGGTGTCCTATAAGCTGATTTTATTGACTATGTTTTTGGTCCTACAAGCAACTTTCTCTCTAAGTGTGAAAAGAGGTTCCTAAGACATTTTTCACTAAGTTTATTGATTAAAATATATTTTAGGTGTTATAAATATATATTATGATAATTATAATGTGTTTTTATCCATTTAAATTCCATGTTTAACCTTGGAGAGTCAACTGATTTGGACCATGTGTTAATAGTGTTTGTTGTTTTTGAATTAGCCATATACAAGAGTGTTTTTCAGGCATTTTGGCCTGTGTGGTGAAGATAAAATAATATTTTTAAGTTTTTTAATTATTAAATATCCTTTTAATATTATTGTATTAATTTTTTATGTGTTAAAGTTGCGTGTATGGTTCAAATTTGTAAGATAGACTTTCAGGCAATGAAAAGGCCTATTGGTGAAGAGACCCAATTGGTAGGTCCAAGTAGTGAAATAGGCCAAATGGACTTTGGGACCAATTTTGGACTTATAAAGGGTATATTTTAAGTATTTATTATTATATTAATCTATTTTTGAGGACAAAAACTATTCTTAAGGGTCACAGTGGTAATGTGTGGATAAGAGAGACATAATTGCATAAGGTCTCCTTTAGGCCTAATGGTAGATTTGGTATTTATGGACTATGACCAAATTATGTATTTTTTTTTTCATTTATGAAACATTTGTAGTGAAATATTTAAATAATAATAAAATTTTGGTTAGTTTCTTATCCTAACAATCTAGCTATGAGAAAGAATCAAGTATAAAGTCAAGGCCTAATAAGCCTATTTTTACTAGTTAGAGAATTGAGATATTGAGCAAAGAATATAGTGTTTTTAAGAACATGTTATGAGATTAAATATCATAAAAAATATTATATGAACAATATATGAGTATATAACTATTTTTTATATGTGTTTAGAATGTTTATTTGACCTAATTCTTGCACGGAGAGGGCTATTTGAGCGAGAAGGCCTAAGAGGCTTATTGAGTGAGATTGAATGGTAAAGAGTGATAAATAAGGATGTAATATATATTTTATTTATAATTATTTGTTATAATGTGATAAAATATCACAGGTTACTTATTTCATGCTAATATACCTAGGGGATGGATCCTCTTTGCAAGATAGAGCTTGTAGAAGACTAGTTGAGTGGATGTTTAACTAGGTAGGGGTTGGATCTCCTTGTGATGTTCGTGATTCAATAAAATTTGGATATTTACATAATAATAATATATTCCATGTTAATTTTTTAGTGTAATTTATTACCGAATAGTGTTTCCCATATATCTTTTGTGTTCTCTCATGATATGTTTGTGTAGTTTATTTATGCATTGATATTTTAAGTGAATGGAATAGAATAGATATTGTTAAGAAAATAATTTGACCCCACCCTCTCAGAATCTACTTACATCAATTGGTATTAGATCTTGGACCCTTGAGAAGACCTAATAGTATAAGGGAGATCTCTGGAACATAGATACGGATCTTGGCAATAAAAGTAATTTTAATGACTGCAATGAGAACCTACCCATAGTTAGTAAAATAACTTGTGAATGTTGTTCAAAAAGGAATGATCATATGTTATAATTCACTCAACTTACAATGAAAACAAAATATTTAGAGGTACAAGTTATGTAAGTTGATATCAATATAAGGAATTATCAAAAATATGAATAAAGTAATAGAAACCTTAATAGTATATTTTATAGTTAAAGATCATTTTATAACATGAGAGGACATAGATTTAGATAAGATCAAATGGAGTTTAATAAATTTCAGGATCCAATATACATTAATCAGTCAATGAGTATTGAGATTACTAGAATCAAGACCTATGAAGACCCTGCCAAATGTGAAGTTAATCATCATCATGTCAAGAAGGTCCTTACTCCATCAAGTGAAATCAAAGGTAATAATGTATCATCTTATGTTAATCAAAGTACAAACAAGGTCAAAAATCATAGTTTGTGAGCTCCTTCACTAGTCATTGATTTTTTTGTGGTAGATTTAGACATAAATCTATTAATGATAGATGAAAAAGTAGAATTATTTGTTATAATTTCAACCAAATAGGACACATTGAAATAGAATGTAAGATAAATTATATCAATAAAATTAGTGATGCTATGAGGTTATGGAGTTATGACACTACATAATGTATCAAGAAATTAGATCATATAGAAAAGAAGTAGAAAGATAGAGAAGATTCTATGATAGCCCAAATTACTTTCCACACTCAAAATGAATATTTTAAATGGTATATATAGTGAACATTGAAGTCACATGATAGGATATAAAAGATATTTCATCACCTTGAATAAAAATGCCATTGGTTCATTAAGGTTTGGCGATAACACATTTGCTAACATAGATGGGAAAGGATCTTTGAGCTTGGATAATGGAAAGATCAAAATAGAAAATGTGTTATATGTAGAAGGACTGAAGCACAACTTGCTGAGTGTGAGCCAAATATGCACCCAAATATATACTTGAACCTTTCATGAAGATGTATGTGAGATAAAAAGAGAAAAATTTGGAAGATTGATTGCAAAAGCCAAGAGAACTAAAAGCAATCTCTATGTTCTAAATGAAATCATAAAATAAAAATTCTTCATGAGAAAGGTGGATGAAATTTAGTTTTGACATAGGAGGTTAGGTCATATGAACTTTGAAAATCTTGTTATGATCAGCTTTAAGTGATTAGTGAAGAATATGCCCAAAATATCTAAACCTACAGATGCTCTTTGAAAGGCATGTCAAGATGGTAAGCAAACTAAGAGAAGATTCAAATCTAAAGAATATTCCACTACTAGACATTTAGAACTAATACATAATGATCTATATGGACCTACAAGGATTTAAAGTATTCAATAAGATAGCTACTTCATGTTGCTTATGTATGATTTAACAAGAATGACTTGGGTAACATTCTTAAAGGAGAATTTTGAAGTTCTAGGCAAGTTCAAGACCTTCAAAGATTTGGTTAAAAATTAAATGAATGTAAATATAAAGTGTCTTAGGTCTAAAAAAGGAGCAGAGTTTTGGTCAAATGAGTTTGATGAATTTTGTGAGGTCAATGGAATAAGAAGATAGTTCTCAACTGTTAGAACACCTTAATAAAATGGGGTGGTTGAGAGAAAGATGAGAATAGTCTAGGAGATGGCAAGGATAATTTTGAGTGATTCCAAACTATCATATGTTTATTGGAGAGAATATGTTAGTACTATAGTTTACACTTTGAATAGATGATAAATTAGGATCAATGGTGACAATACTCGATATGAATTATGGAATGGTAGACCTACAAATGTTGAACATTTTAAAGTTTTTGGGAGTAAATTTTACATTAAGAGAGATTATTATGAATTAGGAAAATTTTAATCAATATTTGATGAAGGTTTATTCTTAAGATATTCATCAATAAGTTTTGCCTACACATGTTATAACAAAAGGTTGAAAAATATAGTGGAGACCACAAACGTGAAGGCTGATGAGGCAAATAATCCACATACTCAGTCAAAAAATGACTATATATATATATATATATCCTTTTGAATTTTAATAAAAGGACATTTTGAGTCCTTTATTTCCTCACCCTTATTCATTCTCATATATATATATATATATATATATATATATATATATATGAGAATGAATAAGGGTGAGGAAATAAAGGACTCAAAATGTCCTTTTATTAAAATTCAAAAGGATCATCTTGAATCTTAGATCATTGGAAACAAAAGTGTAGGTATACAAATAAGGAGAAGAATGGTGACTAATGCTAATCAAGAAAAATTCTACCTTACTTTAAAAAATTGAACCTAAATTTGTTTTATAAGCAAGTGAAGATGAATTTTTGTTAGAGGCAATAAATGAGGAGATAAATAAAATTAAGAGGAATGAATATTTGGAGTTAGTACCTAGACCTAAAGACAAAACCATCATTAGTACCAAATTGGTTTTCAGGAATATGTTGAATGAGATTGGAGAGGTCACTATAAATAAAGACATACTTTTTTACAAAGGATTATATCAAGTAGAAGGAGTAGTCTTTGAAGAAAAATTTTCTTTTATATAAATATTAGAGGCCATTACGATGTTTATTTCCTATGAAAATTTTAAAGGATTCAAGATATACAACATGGTTGTTAAGTCAACCTTCCTAAATGTGAACTTAGAAGAAGAAATATACATTGAACATCATGAGGGTTTCCTATTGAATGCTAGCATTGATTATATTTTCAGGTTTAAAAATGCCCTTTATGTTTTAAAAAAATATCCTAGTGCTTGTTATGTTATACTTGATAAGTACCTTTTGGACCAAAGGTTCAAGAGAGGAGTTGCAAATAGAAATATGTATGTCAAAATTGAAAATGACTAGCAGTTAATAGTTTTTGTCTATGTGGGTGATATTATCTTTAGTGGATATAATGAAAACATGACCAAGGCCTTTGTAGATGTGATAAAGTTAGAATTTGATATTTCTATGCTTGGAGAACTATACTTCTTTCTTGGACCTCAAATGAGTCAAACTAAAAAAGGTGTGTTCATTTCACAAGTCAAGTATATAAAATAGATGTTAAATAAGTTTGAAATGGAATATTTTAAGGGTTTAAGGACACCTATGATTATATGATGCAATTTAATCAAGGAGGATGAATCTTGAAGGGTTAATCAGATAAAATATAAATCCATGATTGGTAGATTGTTGTATATTATTGCATCTAGGATAGATATCATGAAAGTAATAGGTTTTGTTCGAAGATTACAAGTGGAACCTAATGAAATCCACCTAAAAGATATAAAAAGGACACTTATTTATATCAAATGGAATTTTAAATATGGTTTATGGTACCCAAGGAATAAGAAGTTTGATCTAATAGCCTATACATATGCATATTGCGATGGGAGCCTAGATGATAGAAAAATAACTAGTTGAGAAGCCTTCTTCTTAGGTAAGTGTCCACTACATAGGTAAGTAAGAAACAACCTTTAGTATATTTATCTACTTGTGAAGCTATGTATATTACAATAGCCACATGTTGTACTCAAGTATTTTGGATGAAACAAACCTTGAGAGACTACAAGGTGGATTTTGATGGCCCTATTCCTATTATTTATGATAATAATAGTGTCACAAGTGTTTCAAAGAATCCTACCATACATTCAAGTACAAAACATATTCCTATAAAGTATAATTTCTTAAGAGAACATGTGAGTGAACAAAGCATTAAGCTTGAATTTGTTTCTACCAAGGATTAGATTGCAAATATATTGACTAAGCCTCTTCCAAATGCTAATTTTGAACATCTAAGGTAGGAATTAGGTGTGATTCATATTCATAGTATCCACTAAACAAGATAAATTTATTAGGGGGAGCTAATGAGGAGATGTTTTAGCTCCAAGAATAAGAAGGAAATGCACAAGTTGTGAGTTCAAAGGGAGAGTCGTATCAATTTGTCAACAAAAACCTATCTAAGACATGTGATATGAAAGGGAGAGTTTTATATAATCATTTATCTAAAAATATTATTATAGGTAGGTTATTTTTCATTAATTTCAAAGGGGGATATTGATTTACATTAAGAAGTTATTTCCTAACAAGATAAGTCTCGTTGAGTAGATTCAATCAATGAGTTGTTGCCATCAATGAAAAAAGTGGAGATTATTGGGAATGTGTTACAAGGTATGTATAAAGAGTTTAATTTATGTCATGAAATTTTCATTTATTTCATTCTATATTATCTTTGTTTTTTTTAATGTTGAGATCTTAAAGCCTTAATTGAGGAACCTAGTGAAATGGCATAGACCTAGTAGCATGACGAGATAAGCTATAGATACCTATGTGAGAAGGATTGGAAATGTATGAGAATGTTATGATTTTTTATGACATTAAGGTAGATTTTTTAAGATAATTCAAGAGGTTTTAAGGCATGATCATAGTATAAGTATGACTAGAAGTATAAGGCCTAGTATGCAAAAAGACCTAGTGTGGTGTAATGAGATGTCAAGATAACTTACAAAGGTGATAGATATCTTCAAAGTATTTAAAGAGGTGTGAGGTATTTTCTTAAACGTGTTGACCATTTTTTAATTCATATCCTATAGGAGATAGTAATAAATTATGTGGTAAGGTTGACTATGTGAACAAAATGGGGTGTTGTAGACTCAAGAATAAGTTTCTCATACTTGTTGGCATGTGTAAACTTTGCATGAGAGCCTGATCACTTAATTTTAGTTGGGAAAGTTACCTAGATTAATTTATTTTCATTATTTTTGGAGTTGAGGTGCAATCCTTTATGAACGATTACTAAGAAGACAAGGTAGTTAAAACCCTCCTAAAACCCTAAAAAACACCTAATAAGAAAGATATAATTGGTTATCTATTATAAAAGTTCTATTTACTTAATTTTATATTGGTAACATTGAATGGACTCTTCAAGGTTTCCTTTTATGTTTTTGGTTTGTCTTGACAATGAATAGAAGCTACATGAAAACCCTTATTCTTAGGGTTTTTGATGTTACAAGTATGGTTGACCAGGTCAAAGCATGGAAATGGATGGAAGATGATGTGAAATACTTATATTTTATGACCACAAAGTTTTATTGGTTTTTTTATAAATAGAAATGTGCTAAACTATTCATGGAAGTTAGCATATCACTAAATTGGCCTAGTGAGCAGATTAATGAGAAGGAGAATGAGATTAGGGATTAGTTATAAAGGACTAAGGATGGATCCCAAGGAATGGGGTAATTATTAAATACATATCCATAATATCCAATTAGTATATAAGTTTTGATTATTCCTACATCTATGTAAAAATTTGTCATCAAATCAGTCTGTCTAACACAATGAAGTTTGTGTAGAGTGACATAGTGAGATTCGTCTATAAGACCAATATTGATATATGACCATAAAATATAAATTTTAAAGGATTTTATATTGATGGTAATGGTTCAAAAAAATCCATTATAATATCATATAATTTTTCCCATAGGTGTTCTATAAGTTGATTTTCTTGACAATGTTTTTGGTCCTATAGGCAACTTTCTGTGTGCATGTGAAAATGAGGTTCATGAGTCATTTTTCACTATTTTTAAGGATAAAAAGATATTTAAAGTATTATAAATCTCTCATATGATAATTTTAATTTTTTTATCCATTTAAATTACATTTTCATGATTGGAGAGTCAAATGATTTTGATTGTGTTAACAATGTTTGTTGTTTTTGAGTAAGCCATCTACAAGAGTGTTTCTAAGGACTTTTGGCCTATGTGGTTAAGATAAAATAATTTTTGGAAATTTTTTAAAGTATTGGATATATAATTAATATTATTTTATGCATTGTTTATCTAGGAGAATTTTGTATATGGTTCAAATTTTGAAGACAAATTTTCAGGTAGTGAGAAGGCTTATTAGCAAAGAGACCTAATTAGTAGGTCCAAGCAGTGAAATGGGACAAATGGAGTTCAGAGCCAAATGTGAACTTATCAAGGATATATTTTAAGTATTTATGAGGTTTTTCATCCATTTTTTAAGAAAAAATGTGTTCCTAAGGGTTATAGTGGTAATGTGTGGTTAAGACAGACCTAATGGCGTTAGGTCTCTATTAGGCCTGATGGTCGATTTGGTCCTTATAGAATATGACAAGCTTATGTATTATATATTTATATTATGAAATGAATTTATTGATATATTTAAATAATAATACAATTATTTTCATGTTATTATCCAACCAGGATAGGTATGAGAAAGAATCAAGTATAAAGTCAAGGCCTAATAAGCCTATTTTTACTAGTTAGAGAATTGAGCTACTGGGAAAATAATATAGTTTTTTTAAGAATATGTTAAGATAATGGATATCATAAAAAAATTGAGATGAATATTTAATGAATATATAACCATTTTTATATAGGTGTTGATCATAGTCATTTGACCTAATTCTACGAAAGGCTATTTGAGTGAGAAGGCCTAAGAGGCTGCTTGAATGAGATTGAAGTGTAAAGAGTGCAAAAGAAGGATATCATATAAATTTGAGTTAAAAACATGTGTTATAAGGTGATATTATATCATAAGTGACTTATCTAGTGCTATTATACCAATGGGTTTAGATATTCCTTATGAGATAGAGCTTGTAGAAGACTAGTTGAGTGGGTGGTTAACTAGGTAGAAGTTGGACCTCCTTGTGAAGTTGATGCTTCACTAAACTTTGGATGTTTACGTTATATGAATATATTATATGTGCATGGTTTAGTGGGTTTTATCCCCCAATAGGGTTTCCAACATATCTTTTGTGTTCTCTCATGATATGCTTGTGTAGTTGTTTAATCTATGCATTGATATGTTAAGTGAATGGAATTGAATAGATCTTGTTAAGAAATTGATTTACCCCACCCATCCCCTGCACCCCTAAATAGATACTTACAATATATTATAGATGAAGGGTAAAATATGGATCTTATTTTCTAATTTTACAATATCGAGGTAATATAAAATATATATTTAGAGTCTACATTATCTCCCCCAATATAATAATTAAATTCCTTGTTTAAAGGAAAGAAATGTGTATCTAGGTGTGTATAACACACCATGTATTTGTGTTGGCCCAAATTGAATGATTTATTAGTTATTGAATTATTACCAAGATTATACTATAATATATAATCATTTTATGAAATATTAAATCAAAATTGTTTGAAATTCTTGAAAGTAGAAAGAGAAATATTTGGAGTACACCTATGTGTCGATGCAACCATCTTGCCTTTTATAAAATTAATCTTAAAAATACACCTAATTATGAAGCCTTATATCTTAGATTAAGACATTTTTTAATCTTTCAATTGAATACATATATAGGTATCGAAGGACAATATACCCCCAACCTTGGATAATAAGGTGAGTTTCTACACAACCATTGAGTTTATATCAATTGTGCAACCTAATCCTAATTATAACTTGGTGAGTGTGAGTGATATAGTAAAATGACACTATTTGAATGGTTAGGGTGGATTATTTAATCACTCCATCCTATAAATAATGTGAATTTATATTATTTAATCAAGTCTAACTTAAATTATTGGTATGTTTAGTTTCTTTAATCACTCAACCTCCCAAAAGGTGAACCAACTAATATAGTAGATTAGCTCAATAAAAGTTTGTAAAAGTCCATCTTGGGTATGATAAAATTCAATATAATTATTTTAAAGTTGGAAAATAATTAAATTTGATTTTTTTTGTTAACTTTGCATCACATATGCACATCAGATATGTCTCAATCCAAAACCTGTGTATAATAATGATACCAATGTATAAAATGCTGCCATAAATGTGTGTCTGGATCATATAGATATGAAATTTGGCCCATTTAAAAAATTTAAAAGTGTGAATACCATGTTCCCATGATATTCATCCACTATATATGGATAATATGTGAATTGGTGTAAGTGTAGAGAACATGTTCCCATTGTAATCTAGAGATGTTGAGTACTAAAAAAGTGTGGAGGTCATGCATGTTTTGACATGACCCACTAAATTTTGAACTAACATAAAAAAGATTTGAAAAGGATGAGATCAAAATAATTATGAGCTTAACTTGAAAAATTCATCAACTTATATAAAAAAAGGAGAAGAACTTATTGACATTCTAGTTTATGAAATATGCCACATAACGATTTGTTATGTTATTTAGGTTCTGCATAAAGGTTGCCTTATGGTTTAGTTTTCTTTAGCCACCTCTATTAGGTTGTTACAAAATAACCTATGTGTAATATCCTCATGTAAGACTTATGAAGAACCATTTGGTCTTACATTTTGGACGTGTATACCAATTAGCTAGGAGGCACTCTCTTAAATTCATGCATGTCATGTCAGGTGTGTGTCCACATGTTGTGATTGAGGCATTACCTTGCAATACCAGTTATAGATATATATTTTAGTATAAATATATATTTTTCTATTGTTTTATGCATGAATATATAGTATGTTTATTATGTTTGAAATGAACACTATAAGTCATGATCATGTGGATTTTATTATTTTGGGTACCCATTTCTTTTTATTATCTTTTTATTGCCATGAAGTAAGTGCAGTCTAATGATAGAACTGTGATTCCTATAACCATCATTTGAGCTCAGAAGGTGTTGGATACCATGTGGTAAGCCTTTGGGTATCATGTAAGGCTTGGGTTGGATCCTCCTATTATTCAATGTGGATAGTGTGGGATACTAAACTATTCTTTGAATGGTAATTGTTTGTTTAGAAGTAACCATTCAAAATAGGTTACTATCTTGTGGTATCATTTTATGATGAATGTTGATTTAAATTATGCATGAAACATAATGTGTGTTAGTAAAGACACCACTCCAAGTTCAGATATGTGTCTAAAATTCTAATAGGATTGTATGATTTACAACTATTGTCATGAAAGTTACAATTTTTTGCTTTATGTTCTCCTCTTGATATGAGGGATGTATAGCGAGTGTTTGGTTATCTAGCAATTTTTTTATTTGTATATTCATAAATTATTAAAACTACCTATCTATCAAAATATTTAAGCTAAAATAGGTGTACTTGGAAGGCAACAAAAGTTCTTTATTGGCCTATACTAAGATGGGAAAATTCATTTTCATGGTTAGTAATGTTATTTTTATTAGAAAGTCATGTCTATATGGGTGGCTAAATTTTAATAGTTTATTAGAAATATGTTAAAATAGTGGTATACGATTAGTTTTTATTCTAATTGTAAATATATTTGGGAATATTAGACCCTTTCACAAAGGTTGTGACTACCTTTTTAGCAATTGGTTTATGACTTGTCTGTCATAAACATGGAGTTATACCCTAAGTAAGGTATGTGAGTGACCATTATTGCTACATGACTTGAGATATCTGTTATTATTCTTCTAGTGACTTAAGATGATAGGTGAGTCATTGTAACTTTCTTATGACTTGGATTAAGAAATTACATGGTTGTAATTATGAACTATGATATATATAACAATTGTATCTTACTTGGATGGTGTAGTACATTCTATTACTTTTTTGTTATACAAATTAACTATTTTCTAATTAATATTATGATTGAGTAGATGAAATATTTTAGAGAGTGGTTAAGTCCCTAGGGATATTCAAGGTCTCAGTTATTGATATGGTCATTGAGATGACTCCTATCTAGGAGGGGGAGGATGTCATGATCCCACCCTTACATACCCTTACATGGTCACTTAACTATTTTTATATCAGAGGTTTATCTATTAAGCATTGATATTATCATGTGTATGGTTGATTTCTATACTTCCTTATTGAATGAGATGTATTATTTTTCTGATTCCATGATATTAGGTTTTAGTTTGATAAACAAGTCATGTTATGATTATACACTTTATGATGCATGGATTATTTGATGTAGTTGATAGTTGTCTATAGTTTGTTATTGATTATTGTTTTATCAATTTTGGATCAGATACTAATGATGGATTCACTCAGTGGTTACAGGTACTAACCATGAGCTAGGTTAGATGCTAGCATTGAATTTTTGGGTAGTGAAGTGGTTTAGAGCAGTTGAATGGGTTTTGATAAGTAACTTATTTTCTTGACTTGTGTAGTGTCTTTAGACAATGGTATTATTTGTTTGTGTCATCGTATTTTATCATATCTTGTTGCATTTCAGTTTTTGCATCCTATCACATTGTGGTTGATCCCTTCATGTTGTTGGTGTCATATCTACCTAATTAGAATCCTTATTTTCCCTCTCCTCTACATACCCTTCATCATCTTAGCTTCTCTCGACCCATCATCAGCTATCTCAAATTCCCTAGAGACCTACTTACGCCTAGCTCCCACTGACACCCCCTTTTATGGGATTTATTATCCAATGACTTTATAACTATCAATGGCTTAGTAAATTGGCCATGGTGACATTAAGAATTCAAGAACATTTAAAATAATTTTTTTTATTATTATTTTATTTTTTATTATTTATTTTATGAATTTATTATTAATGATTAAGTCAATTAGTCATTGGAGTTGTTAGACATTTTAAAGGCATTTTAATAACATCAATTTACTATTATAATTATTATTAACAATCTTTGTCATGTTATGAATTTAAACTTTTAATTTTAATTTTAATGATATAATTTTATTATTTAAATTGCAAATATCTATGTTTTAACCATTTGAATCAGTTTTGATAGATTAGTATAACCATGCCCTTTTAAGTTGGTAGTGGAGGGGGAGGTCACATGGGAAAGGGAAAGGGGTCAATGGTTTTGGGAAATAGAGAGAGATTTATCTCTCTTCATCAAGAGAGCATGGTGTATGGGTAGGTGGAGGATGTGTAAAGTAGAGGAGTATGGGAGTGGTAGAGTGGTTGGTGGATGTGACAACATGGAGTAAGGGGACAAGGAGGAAATCACATGGAAGAGGTGATTATCATAAGGAATAAGCTCATGTGGTAGGGTAGAGGACATAAAATACATTAGAATAAGGAAGGAAGGTGGAATGACATAGGGAGAAGTATGAAGGATGGGTAAGAAAAATAGACAGCAAGGAAACAATAGATAAGCAAAGTAAGTGACGTGGAAGGAAAGAAAGTTAGGAGTGGAAGAGAGGTGGTGTATGAGTAGATAAAATAAACACAGGGGAGATAAATAAAAAACACATAATATAAATGAAAGGAAATAGAAGAAAGGGGAAGAAAACATAGAGGGGATCATGGCTAGGATTTTAGCATTTCTTGATACTAGTTTTTCATCCTTGGCTAATCCTCATGAGGGAAAAAGTAGGTATTATTGAAGGCCTTTACTTAACTGATGGATAATATTTTATCCTTACATCCCATCAGGTTATCCATTCTGATGTTTGAACTCATTATATTCAAGGATGAATACTGATTATTAATAGAAGGTTGTATATTTATGTTTATACCCTTTTTCCATACCAACTAGAAAATAAAGATAACCAATTACATGATTTAGTTTTTGTAAATATGGTTTGGATTGTATACCCTAATTTGGTGAATACATACCTTGGTTGTATGTTCTTGTTTACTATGCAATCACAAGACTCATGATATTAGAGTACCATGTGTAAAC
>JARHVA010006951.1:552500-630000 GCA_037957365.1 Torreya grandis
AATACAAGTAATCAAAGATAGTGCTCCATGGAGAGTGATAGAGGAGATGATGATGATGATGATGATGATGATGATGATGATGATGATGATGATGATGATGATGATTTGGTCAAGTAGATGGTAGACCAGGTAACACAATTGATTTCTCCATTAGTTTTGAGGATGGATGTCATTGAATATGTTATCAAAGGGAGAGAAAAAATATCAAAAAGAGAAATTAGGTGTCAAGGTGAGATAGTACCTTTTCAAGCAAGGATGGATGAGAGAGAGAAGATAGAAGTGATTCAAGGGAGACCACAAGGACATGCAAGGATAGGTTAAGAAGGCATGGGATAACACCATGAAAGATAGGTTAGACCATTAGTATATGGTATAAAGAGAAGATAATAAGGTATAATGAAACAAAGACCAAGAAAAGTATTTCAAAGGAACTATCAAAATTACCATAAAGAAGGAGACATGGTAGTAGAGTGTCCAAGGAATGTGAGAAGTATTATTCAACAACATAGGATAATAGAGGAGAATGAAGATAGAAAAAAAGAGAGGAATGAATCATTACTCATGAAGAGAGTCGTATTTTAGTAAAAATAAGGCAAGGAACCAATCCAAAAAAAAAATTGTTCTAAAGCAGATGTAAGGCCCATGGTAAGGTATGTAATTTGGTAATTGATAGTGGTAGTAATAATAATATTATTTATATAGAGATGGTGAAAAATTTGAAGTTGAAGAGGATGCCACATCTAGAACCATACATATTTGCATGGTTTTAGAAAGGATACCAAATATCGGTAGGTGAACAAATGTGGGTTGATTTTAAGATAGGAAAACATAGAGATCAAGTGCTATGTGATATTTTACCTATATATGTGTGTCACTTTTTGCTAGGGAGGCCATGGTATTTTTATAAGGATGTCATACATGATAGTCAAGCAAACACATATACTATTGAGCATGATGGAAAGACATATACACTTATCCCATTGAAAGGTGAAGAAGTTAGGAGAGATGGAAGGATAGTGATGATGCAATGTTAGAGTAAAGCAGTGGAAATATTGGGTTTGATCAAAGCACTTAAGAAAGAGGAAGAGGTGAGTTGTGTTGAGTTAGTTGATGTATGGATTTTTTATTCCAAAAATATGGACATCGGATAGATAGCACAAGGTTGCATGGTGGAAGAAAGATTTTTTCAAGATAAGGAGTAAATCATATCACCAATGAGAGTGCTTAAGAGAAAATAAAGTCAAGGAAAGCATGGTATCCAAGTCCATGTAAGAGAATACAATAGTATAATGATTAACATAGCAACTAAGATGGATGAATAATGGGTTGGAATTGATACCAAGCAAGTGAAGAGGAAGTTATAGATTGAAATATGTGAGAAGGCAACCCATAAGAGAGCCATGCATGCTCCATGTTTTTTTTCTATCATGATGGTTAATGATGAAAATTTAGGTATGGAGTAGGAAACCAAAGAAGAGGTGGTGGATGAACACAAATCTTTTCAAAAGAAACTTGAACAAGAAGAGGATGTTGATGAGATGGGTCATATACAACAAGCCAATGCACAAGATGAATATGTATGAGTGATAATAAAAAAAGATGAGAGATGGAACGAGAGTATGCAACCCATAGATATGAAGAAATTATAGAGTAGTTGTAATAAATATGAACATAAGCAAAGTAATAAGTTACAGTATTATGAAGCATGCAAGGATAAATCATAGGTGGTGTATGAGAAGGAATGGGCAACAAAAGGAGCATTGATGAAGGAGAAATAGGAGTGAATACTTTAACAAAAGTTTAAGGATGGAGTGTAGGAGAAGATGGGTTAGTTTGAAGAAGATAAAGAGTGGCATGCATATTCAATGCAAGAAGAAGTTGGCAACAGACATGTTTTATTTAACATATTGGTTTCATGTGAAGGTATGCTATTGAGGGATATGAAGAAAATGGGGCCTAAATATGGGGCCCAAGATCATGTACACCTATATGAGAGGCAACTATAAGTAGATAATCTCAAAGAATAAGTTCAATGAATTAAGGTAGTAACATATACCAAGTGCAACATTCAACACATATGGCAAAGATTATTCCAACTTGGTAGTATGACGTAGGGGCATACTATATGGAACCCAAAATTATTCAAATTTAGATTTATGTTGGTTTATTAGATATTTTAAAGTTTTTAGAGGTCAGTTGAAGTCCATAAGAGGAGTCTAGTTGGTTTAAAGAGGCATAGAATTTGAAATATTCCTTTTCCTACCAAAAACACTATTTGAAAATTCAAATGTTATTGAGCCTTGTATAAGGATTTTGATGTAATTTATGGAGGTGAAAAGATGTTTCAAGTGTGTATAAGTGTTTAGGTATTGTAAGATATTCTTAAATTGACCATAATTCCAATGTCATAGATATGGATATGTCATATTGTGTGAAAAATAGGAAATGTGCAATGTAACCAACTTTCATGTAGGAAAAGGCATCGAGATTCAGTTATGCCTCGTAGGGTGTAATTTATTTTTGATTATATATTATTACCATTAAAATATTTAAATGGAGATTTTAAGGAAATGATTACTATAAAGAAAATGATGATGTGTTGGTAAAATAACTCTATTGTTTTTTAATGGAAATCAAACTCTATTTTGTGGTCATTTGTTGTTGCTTGTGTTTTGATAATTAAAGTGAGCTATTGGAATTGTTTTCAAATGAGATTCAAGGTTAAATTATTTTTATCTAAGAGATAAATCAAGAGGTAAGGGAAATAATGAACTCTGTTTGCAAATTTAAGCATTCAGACCCCTGATGGGTTGGAAACGATTATTGTTTGTAACAATATGTGTCTTTGTTGATTAAAGAAAATATTGGTTGATGTTGTCAATGTGTTTTCAGAACAATAGATGGTTGTGTGGTGTAGTTTTTTTCCAAGGTATGAAGGAAATGGAACCATGAACTAGAATATAGTTTTAAACCCTATTTTGAATGATAACATATTGTTACTTGTGAATGAAATTCAAGTGGTTAATGGATTTCAATTTTGTTATAGAGTTGTATTAAATTTTTCAAGGTTTTGTTATTTCTCATAAAGGTTACTTGCAAGTAAATTTGGAGATAACCTTTTTGTTCACATAATGGCTCATAACATGCCCTATTCACTATGGTAAAAAATGTAGGTTGGACTTTAAGTATGTTTCTTACAAAGAAATGGACTTTGAGTCGATTCTCAAGAATATCAATGCATCAAATTAATTCATTTATATGAATTTGAAGTTTAATTTGAGACTTAGGTTACTTTTTAAAGTGTGTTAATCTTCTATACATATAACTATGCCTATAAATAGTCATCTGTAACATAGTTAGGTGGGTTTTGAAATAGAAAAGTTAAATAGTGGGTTTAAAGTATATAATTAGTGGGTTTTAAAGTTTTTATAGGTAAATGTAGACCTTATAAACTCATTTTTAATCTTTGAAACCCCATATTTCAAAATTTATGCACATTTGTGTGTTCTCGGGTTACTATAGGGTTCATTAAGCCCTAATCTAGGATTTGGAGTGTTCAATGAGTTTCCACTATTAAATTTTTATGAATTTTTTTGAAAACATCAAATGTTAGGTGTATAAATATATATTATATTTTTTTTTGGTGTGAACATACTTCTAATTATTGAGATTCAAGACTATGTGCAAATTGGTCCTTAGGAGGCCTAAAGGACTAAACCGAGACCAAAAAAGGTCTAAAAGGGTTATCAAAATGTGGATTTATTGTATGAAACCTTAGGATTAGAAATATTTTGATAGAGGATGTTGAAATCTGTGAGTGGTTTTCATTTAATCATCCATACAGACCATAAAAATCAATGAAATCCCAATAATAGGGCTAGAAGGATTGAGGAAAAGTTGGCAAAGTTGTGCAAAAGAAAGATTTGAGATTTGGAAGTTTGGAAAGATTTAGTGAGTGGACAGAGAGACCTATTTAAAACCATATAAGCATTATTATTAAAATTTAAAAACTAAAAGGATCATCCTAACAGGAAGTAGAACCTCATAGTACATGGAATGTGTCTAGGGTGGTCACAATTGTAGAAGGGAAGAAAGTAAGATTTGTGGATTGTTAACAGATATGATAGAAGGGAATATAAGACTAATTAGACCATATTTATAAATCTAAAAATCATTATTAGCATAATAAAGCCTTGAAAAAGATGTAAACTGAGACATAATAAATGAACCTAAGAACCACTATGTAAGGAAATGGGATTAAGAAACGAGGATTAGTGTGAACATTTGGTATATGCTCTACATCAATATATATTATTAATTATATGAATATGTATAGATGAGTTGTTTATTATACATTTATGTAAAATTTAAATTTAATCTCACTCACATAATTAAATTTATCCTTGGATAGCTAGTTGACTCTGAATTACTAATGCGGTGTTGGTATGTTGCCTTGATACGTCCATCATGGATATTATGTTATATAGTGTTTTGTAAATTTAAGAGTGCTATTAAATACTTATGTAGTCTTTGGTTTTTATACATATAATATTTTAATATGCTCAATCATCATACTTAGGTGTTAACTTTGTGATGTTAAATTGAATACCAATACTAATGCTTTATCGGTGAATTGTCTTTCTATTGTTATTATGGAAAGAATGACAATTGATTTTATGTATTCCATAATAGGTAATTTATTCCTTATTTAATATTATAAAACTTATATATAGTGTCTTTACTTAAATCATCATGATAATGATAGCTTAGGGAAATGGATTTCATGTAGTTGGTAATTTGGTCATGTTCGTGTATGCTCACTTGGATTATAACAAAATTGAACCCTAGTTCAAATGTTAGCTATCAAGTGTTATATACTTGTTTCCTTGTGATTTATATATATTATTATGATCTATATTACTTTATATACATTAGGTCTACTCCTATGTTACCATGGGTAGATGGAATTATGCTTTTGTGGGTTTACCACTTGTGGATGGAGTTTAGAGTTTCATACAAGATCCAATTGGTATGTAGATATGTGAACAAGTTTAGATGAGTGAATCAGATTTTTAATACCACCTATAATTATATTATGTACATTATGATTTTGTAATAATGTTTTATTGTTTTAAGAAAGTATCCTTTAACTAACCACAATGTGAAGAAAAAGGAAATGTTATATAGTGCATTTCAATGTCTATATACTCATATGCACATATTAGACTAAATGTATATGTTAGATATTAATATATTAAGTTAGGTATAATATTATAATTCAATTTTTGGGTGGAATATTTAATAACAATTTAGGCATTGTTATTGGCATGCGTGTAAACCTTGTTACTTGTATGCTTTAACAATCGGTTCTTGTGGAACTGTTGTATGCATGAGAAAGATAAATTTGATGTTTCAGGGAAACACTCATTCCATCATGTTGAATATACTTTGTGTGATGTTCAATTTAAATTACCTTACTTCATTTCAAACCAATGGGTTATAAGAGTTAATCATGCTTAATGATTCCTAACTACATATATGGCTGGGAATGGTAGTGTGAGTGTGTAAATAGAAAGGGAATTTATGTCTTCCTTACCTGACACATTAGTTGATAATATAATAAATGTTATGGAATATATGATTTAGGCCACCATGTACTTGAGGTGTATTAATTTATCTTACAATTAATGTAAGACATTGGCTAGTAGACAATATAGAGATCATGTATATCAATCCCATGATGGCCCGCCACTCTATCCTTAACTGTTGGAGGATGAATAATACATGGTTGTACCTTCATATAAATTTTTATATCATGTAAAGTATGATTATAGTTTATTGAAATATTTTCATGCTATTGGTAAATTTTTTATGTTTAGAGAGACTTAGCATAGTCTATATGTACTCAAGATGATAGTGTGATGTTATGTGTGTTTATAAGGTAGGATATTATGCCTAATTGTCATGAGGGATAATGTCCTATTGGTTTCCGTGTTGGGTTTTTGTTCTTAACATTAATAACATAGAGGTTTAAGGTTAACCTTTTTGATTGTGCATAATCAAATATGCTATGTTAGTATCACATACTTCAGTAAACAAGGTTTCGGTCTGTTATGCATCCAAATGGGTACTTTGATATGCAACTTAAAAAATTATTTTTTGGATTTGTTTCAAAAAGGAAATTTTATCCCTATCCCCCCATCGAGTATGTTGTTTTCTCATAACAAAGCAAACATGAGTGTGACTTAGTATTGCTTAGAAATTTTTATTATATTATTGGTTTTGTTGCATCCTTAGTGGCATTTTACCTATGACTGACCTAGGTTTTAATATTATTGTTGTTGGTTAGTAATATTTGGAGATTATGGTAGCTTGGTCTTCTTGTATAATGTTGGTCATATGCCTTAGTGGTTTTTACCATTAATCTAAGCCTATTTTTTTATTAAAGTATTCACGTTATCAAGAAGCAGTCTTATAAACCTTGAAATCTAATAATAATAATAATAATAATAATAATAATAATAATAATAATAATAATAATAATAATAATAATAATAATAATAATAATAATAATTGTTAGGGTTTGATTTTATA
Organism: Torreya grandis; assembly: GCA_037957365.1. Lineage (NCBI taxonomy): Eukaryota > Viridiplantae > Streptophyta > Pinopsida > Cupressales > Taxaceae > Torreya > Torreya grandis. The sequence continues at coordinate 559,095 of JARHVA010006951.1, forward strand.
AATCATAAAACCTTCATGTTTGTCATGGTGATTTTTATTGAATAAATTTTGAGAAATCACTTGAAGTGATGGAATACGCAAAAAACACCACCCCACCATTAGTCTTCCATTTTTTCAAGCCATTATAGCGTAACAATTTTAGAATAAAGTAAAAATAAATGAAATAAAGAATTATTTATAAATACAAACATAGGGAATCCTTCCCTAAGAAGATAAGGGAAAGAAAGATATGATAAAAACATGGAATTTTAAGCATGTTTTTTAAATATTTTTTTAATTGTTTTTTTTCATTAAAAAATGCATAAATAAAGGTTAGGTATATTCACTTAATTTTTATTATTATTAATTATTTTGAGTTTTAGATTTACTGGTGATCATTTATGGTTGAAGGACAAGATATGGATAGGGAACAAAGAAATGAACACACATGTTAGTGTATTAGATGAGATAAGTTTTTCACTTTAATTTTTGGATGGGTATATAGGCCAGATGAATAAAAATGAATAATAGGGGAATGTGTCTAGCATAATATTGATTAGATGAAAATAAATAAATTATTATAATAAATATGTTTTATAGTAATTTTTGGATCCAATTTTTGGAATATGTTTTTGTTCGAAATTAGATCCGAAAGTTATGTAATTTTAGGAAAAATAATTACAATCATTTGCATGTATAATGCCATTGATCCTAATGATGACATTTTATAATCTACAATTTACAACATGGTTGAGGACATCTATTTATATGATCAATGTAGAATAATTTTAGGGTTTTTTGATCAATCTAGGTGAGAAATTGTGAATGTAGTATAAATTTTACCGAATGGATGATGAAATTTTATTCAAAAGGATGATGATATGTTTTCAAATTATCCAATGAAGTAGGATAAGTAAATGAACTACTGATGAAATCCTATCAAAATGGCTAATGAAGTAAAAAATTAAGACATTACCAATGTCAGACTCTTAGAATGTTTGATATTTTTATTCTTTGACATAGCATGTAATGTATGCAATTTTTTTTCTAATTCCTCCTTGATAGTAGACTAATTATGATTCATAAATGACATTTTTCATGTACACATATGAATCTAATAATGGGGGATTATAGATGTACCTTGTTTATTATACTCATTTGATACATATACGGATGATAATATACATTAGCTAAGTAACCTAGGGTGTGGTGGAATTTTAGAGTTACGTTGGGTACTACCATATGTTGAGTTTTGTGTTATTTTATAAGATTTATTACAAACGTGAGGTAATACATTCATATAGGTGGTGGAGGGAAATATCATGGATTGAATATTTAATTGGAAGACATTAATTATATACTAGGATTTATAATAGATGGTACTCCTATAATATAAAATATTATATAAATAAAATTTTAAAGAACCTACACAAAAAAAGTTATAAAATCAATGGAAAATATCACTGAAATATGATTGGCAAGGTTGTAGAATCACAACAAATAGAAATCATACTTATGGTGTTTTTTTTTAAAATGCCATATTTATTTGTAGATGATAAGGATATTATTAAAAATATATAATTTAGTGAAAGCAATTTGCAAAAATAGTACCAAGACATGAAAAATAAAAAGAAATCATAAGAAGATGAGCCTAAGTATGCTTTGATGTTTGATACGTTTTAGGTTCAAATATGAGTTCAACTATGATGGAATATAGATGCATATTAGCTACTATATTTATAATATAGACTATAAGGTGAGGAAATATATTGATTGATCAATATTGGGTGTGGTGGCACTACAAAGACATATTTGGTACCACTAGATTCTATGTTATTCATTATTTTCATATACGTATGGAAAACTAGAACTAACACATTCTCAGGGTGGTGGATTAAATTAATTTTGAGTCAATATGGAATTGGAAGATGAAGTTATGCTTATATTTTAGATAATATTTAAACTCATGAGCACACTATATAGTTTGAGGATTTTGCAATGCATTTATATTATTAAAAAGAAATCCACTTTAATAATTATAACTAGTTTCAATGGGGTAGGATATTCAAGACTTGTATTAACATTAAATTAAATGTATACTTATAATATTTTTATATTGAAACTGGAGTATTCATTTTTCATAATATAATATATTGTTATGGATTGCTTATAGAGTTCGTAAAAATTTCATGTTTCTCATGGTTTTTTTTTTGAAGAAATTTTGAGAAATATCTTGAATAAATAGAAGAGGTGAAGGGGACAAAAATATACCTATAGTCATCCATTTTTTTAATTTATTATAGATAAAAATAAATGGGAATAAAGTAAAAATAATTTTAAGTAACCATTGATAAAATAAAATTAAAAAAACAAGGAATCAATCCCTAGGAATCTGAGGGAAACAAAGATATGATGCAATTATTGAATTTAACGGAAAATTCAATAAGATATTACAAATTACAAATTTATATTTGGAAATAAATATGGGTTAGGTAATTTCTCTTTTTTATTTTTGTATTTAAATTTTGAGATTTTGATAGCTATCGACGATCATTTAAGGAACAAAGAGAGGAGATGTATAGTGGATAAAGAGGTGAATGCATAGGTCAACATATTTGAAAAGGTAAGGTTTTAATTTTAATTTTAATATGGGAAGATATATTATATTTATAAAAATGAACAACATGATGAATTAACCCAATAGAATTTGACCTAGAGGTTATCAAATAAAAAATAGAAATGTGGGAAACAATGGGTTTTTTTTGGAAATTAGGTCATTTTATGATAAGTTACAGATTCACATGCATGTATAATGTCATTGGCATAAAGTATGATGTATTTTATCCTATAATTTAGAGCATCATCAGTGATGTCTAGTTAGATGTCTAATGTAGAATGATTTTATGGTTGGTCGATGAAGCTAGGCAAGATATGGTTGATGTAGTGTAATGTTCACCAAATAGATGACGATTTTTTTTCAAAATGGTTAATTAAGTAGGATATATTGAATAATTTCTGATGAAATCATGCCTAAATGGTTTATGAAATAAAAAATGAGAACATGGTTGATGGCATACTCGTAGAATGGTTGATACAGGTATTTTTTCAACATTTCATGTAATTCATGTAATATACCTTATTTTTATGATTTCCATTTGGAAGGAGACTATATATATATATATATATATATATATATATATATATATATATATATATATATATATATATATATATATATATATATATTTTAAATATATTTATTAGGTACAAAGAAATTTCAAATTATGGGATACTCTAAATGCATAGTGTTACTAGATTTACTAACTAGATTTTCAAATAAGGATAGAGATTGGTTTATCAATCTAGTTTATGGTGGCATAGTGGATTTTTATTGAATACCACTAAATGTTGAATTTTTCACTATTTTATTAGATATATGGAAAATAAGAACTAAAACCTTCATATGGGTAGTTGAGGGAATACTATGAAGTGGTTATTATGTTGAAAGACATGAATTTTATACTCGTGTTTTCAATATCGAGGCCACCTATGAAATGAAACATTCAAGAATAATATTCTTAAATAACCCACCTCAGAAAACTATAAAATTTGGGGGAAATATAAAACAAATTTGATTCATGAGGGTGTATAATGCTTCTAAAATGATAATCATGTTTATGGTCAATATTTAAAAAACACCATATGGATTTGTATATGCAAAGGTAATTCTTAACAAATATTTATAATTTAGAGAAAAAATTTGGCCATTATAGTGCTAAGACATGAAAAATAAGTTAAAATATCCATAAGAATATAATTATATGTAGGAAAAAATCATGAAATCAATAATTAATATGGCCTTAGAAATAATTCTGGGTAGGGGAAATGATTTTAATCCTATAAATGTAACATAGGCATAAAAAACCATTATAGAACTGGAAAAACATCAACATAGTAGAAATGTATTGTAAGCCTAAAAAGCAATTTCAAGCCTATAAGATAATATTAAACCTTGAAATCCTTGAAAATCATCATTATTCTAGAAAATCATCACAACCCTAAAAAATCATTAAAATCTTGGAAAATTGTCATTGGGAATAAAAATAATCACTATATTCAAATAACATTGCATTATTACAAAGAATCATGATCCTATAAGTGAATCAAAATCCTATAAAAGTATCATTAACCTATTAAATAATCACCATGATCATAGAAAGAAATTGTGGGATTTTAAAAGCATCACACGTCTGGAAAAACATTATAGGCATAAAAAATCATCATAGGAATAGAAAACATCATAGTAGTAGGAAATCATTATATGGCTACAAAATCATTAGAGGCCTACAAACACAAACATTCTTGGAAAAAAATTGCATGCCTAAAAAAAAATTAAAATGTATTAATAGTTCAGACATGTATAAAATTATATAAATGATCGCAAACATGATAAATGGTGTGGAGTAATAAATCCCAGTTAAAAAATCAAATCATTAAAAATTCAAAGTTTTAAATTTCAACAATATAAGTGTTCCAAGTTTGATTACTATATTTAATTTTAGGATGTAAACTATAACGATGAATTTATTTCAAATCAGATCAATAAAATTCATGATTTAAATCCAAAAATGGTTAATTTATATTTGTGTTGAATAAATAATTTATTCAATCTCTTTGTACTATTTAAACAATTTTTTAGTTAAAAGGATGGAAAAATAATTCTTAATTTAAATGGTGTGTATATATAAATATATACAATAAATTTTAGGGTCAGGTATAATTATCAACTTTGATCATATTTAGTAATTTCCTTCCTATAGAATATTTGTCTATCTAAACATTTTGTAAAATTGGACCATTAAAAATTTTTGATCTAAAAACTAAAATCCACCATGCTATGTTGATGAATTTACTAATGCTAAGTGTATGTAGAAGTGTTTGACCAACATAACCCTTATGTATCATACATTGCCTAATCAAACCCCCATCATCACTAGCAGGAGTGATTGGTTGAGGAAGAGAATATTAATTACCATAATTTGAAACCTAAGATTAGACACCTTACCATTTAAAATAGTGATAGCATGGACCTAGTAAGATGGGTGGTATTTATTATCCCCCATAGGGTTAGGAAGAGGAAGAGTGTTCCTTATCCAATTGAAATGTTCTAAATAGTAAAATTAGTACATGATAAGAGAGGCACATAAACTCTATAGACCAATTCATTGTGATAACATATTCTTTTTGATTTGGAAAATAATATGATTTTGAAAACAAACTTTTAGCAATCATAAAAACCTTATAACACAATGGGAGTTGAATAAAAATACACATATGTTGCTTCACCAAATGTTTACCCATAAATTTGGTTGATACAAGGGTAGATAGGGTTAAGAATATATAAATGATTAAGCATAATGGTGATAAATAGATCTATACTTGGCCATTTGATTTTTAAACTCAATTAAAAATATTAAAAAAAATTTAATACTGAGATATGACAAAAATTTAAAGTACATATATGATTTATATCCTGATGATTTATAAATAAGATTACTTATACTATTTATTATACACAAGTAAATCTAGGCTGAAACATGATAGAAGTGGACTAGACTAAGATCTTAAAATAGTCATCAAATCCATTCTTTTTTCATTATGTGGCCTTAGACACTTGCACTAGATCTATAAAATTGCATAAGTGTAGGTGTATGACCTAGATAGTGGTGTCCTATACATAATACTAACTAGATCTATATGGAATCAATTGTAATATTATGGATTTTATATCCGATTATTTTGATGTTTAAGGATTATGCACATAAGTTATCTCTCTTCATCAAGTGATCAAACTCTAACTTCTTCAACCTTGAAGTGACTATGGAAAAATAGGTTAGTGAGCACATGGTTTTGAGGTACCCCAAATACCTATTTATTAATGGGCTCTATCTACATAGTCAATACTATGAAGAGCGCCTCATACTTATGTACTTGTCCCCTATGTGTTGGATTGTAGTTATATAAAGATCCAATATGTGATAAAAAATTACATACAGTGACCTATTTTATAATTGGTAATAAAGGTCCATGGGATGCTTCTTCAGTAAATTAGACCTATGGGAAAACTACTTCTATGATTGATATATAAATATAGATAAAAGGGGCACATTTGTCATGAACCTATATTCTTGTCACATACAACTTTTTGTTCTACTATTTAATGACTCAAGTAATGATATTTCATGGATTATTTGATTAATTGTATTGCTTTGGTTAAGTATATTTTATATGTGGCATATTCCTAAGATATTTTATGTTATTTATATTGGTTGAATACTTTCATAATGGTTGATATAGTTTCTAATCAAAATTTTATGTAATTCATGTAATATACCATTTTTTCTGATAAACCATTTAAAGGAGACTAATTTTGTTTTATTTTTTGATATTTATTTGGTAAGAAGAAAAGTCAAATAATGGGAGAATGTCGATGCGTCTTATTACTATATTTACTAATCAGATTTTTAAATGAAGATAGAGGTTGGTCTATCAATCCAAGGTATGGTGGCATAATGGAATTTTATTAGGTACTACTAGATTTTGAGCTACTCATTATTTTCTTAGATATATGTCAAATAAGAATTAACACCTTCATATGGGTTGCCAAGGGAATATCATGAAGTGGTTATGATTTCATAAGACATCAATTCCATACTCAGGTTTTCAATACAGAGGGTATCTATGAAATGAAAAAATATTTTAAAATAACCTACCTCAAAAAAAGCTATAAATCAATAAAAAATCTAAAACAAATGTGATTCACAAGGGTGTATAATGCTATGAAAATGAAAATCATGTTTATGGTGAATATTTTTAAAATGCCATATGTATTTATATGTTCAATGGTAAATCTTAACAAATATTTGTAATTTTGTGAAAACATTTGGCCATTATAGTACTAAGAAATGAAAATTAAATGAAAATATACAAAATAAAAAAATTATATGTTGGAAATAAAAATCCATGTAAATAAGTATGAACATGATCTTAGAAAAAATTGTAGGTAGAGGAAATGATTCTATTATTATAAATGTATCTTAGGCATAGAAAATAATCATATGATTGGGAAAACATCACTAGATTATAAATGTATTGTAAGCCTATAAAAACATTGTAAGCCTAGATGAACATCTTAAGCCTTGAAATTCTAAAAAATCATCACTATTCTAGGAAAACATCACAAGTCTAGAAAATGATTAAAATATTATAAAATTATCATGAGGGTGTAAAATATTAACTAGCCTCAAAGGACATTATAGTACTAGAAAGAACCATGATCATGTAAATGCATCATGTGCCTATAAAAAAATTGTTAAACTCAAAAATAGTGGTTGTTACAGGATGGAATTGTGAGTATTTAAAAGAATCACATGTATAGAAAAACATCACAAGCCTAGAAAATGATCATAGGCATAAAAAATATCATAGTAATAGGGAAGCATTTTATGGATATAAAGGCATTGTAGGCATACAAACACAACACATTCCTGCAATAACATTACATGCATTGTAAAGCATCATAATCTATGAATAGTCCATCAATTTATAAAATTATAGAAATGATCAAAAATATTTAATATGGTGTGAAATAATAAATCTTACTTAAAAAATTGAACATTTACAAAAATAAAGTTTTAAATTACAACAGAATATGCGATTTGAATTGGATTACTATATTTACTTGTAGGATGTAAACAACAATGATGAATGTATTTTCAAATAGATCAATAAAATTCATGATTCAAATAAAAAAATGGTTAATTTATTTCAATCTTGAATAACTAATTTATTCAATCTCTTTATACTATTGAAACAAAATCATAGCTAAAATGATGAAAAAATAGTGCTTAATGTAAATTGTATGTATATAAAAATATATGATACATTTTATGGATTGGTATAATTAGAAACATTGAAAATATTTATAAATTTCACTCAATTTTTTATAAACGACGATCTGATATCTTATATAATATTTTTCTATCTAAATATGTTACAAAATTGGACCATTAAAATTTGGTCATCTAAAAATTAAAATCTATTGTGCCTAGGAAGCATGAAGAAAAAAGTAACATAATTTGTTTTTCATGATGTTTTTTAAATTCAAATTTAAAAAAAAAAATTATTCTCATCACTAAAATTTTCTTTTTATTTCAAAAACAATGTTAAAGAGTTAAGAACTAACATAAAGTCAAACATGGGTAGATTGGTATCACCACACATATATATAGTGAGGCTATGTGATGAATTTGTGGTTTTAATTATAAATATCTATAAGTTGATCCTGGGTATGATGGTAACATAACTCTTTCATCATGAATTATATGGAGGTGTAAAATATTTTTTTATGTCTATATGTCAATCCTATTTGGAGATTAGAATGATATGCTACATGGGTCTATGTATAATGGTGTATTTAGGGCATAATTTCTATAGCAATTTTACCCAACATTAATGGTAATTTCTATACCAAAAAAATTAATTACCACACCCAACATTAATGAAGGAGATATGTTATGCATTAGACATGATGATTCTATAGGAGTAAACTATACAATATGAGTTGCTAGAGAAAAAATCAAAATTGAGATACTACAAACAAATGGGGATATAGAATGAAGGGTCAATATAGCTTGGATCATCCCAATTTATACAGGGAAAAAAGATGAAGAAGAATTAAAAATTTTATTCAAGTTGATTGGACAAGAAAGAGAAGCCAAACCCAACTGACACATCTTTAGCATCCATACTCATAGATAGTATCATATATGCTTGGAAACCAAATAAAAATTGGAGAGGTCATACACTTGTTCTCACTTATTTTTTGAAAGGCATTGTAATAGACTATTTTAATACATCATCCTACTAGGCACTAACAAAAATAGCAATAAAAAGATTGGGAAATTTGAAATGGCATTTCCTTAATTTTGGAATGAGAAATATGAACATTTTTTTTCAAAATTTAATGCATTTTTTGAGAATGTATAATGTTTTATTGTTTTATTTATTTATATTTATTTCTAGTGGTACATTGCATTTTGGGTATTGGATAATACATTTTGGCATTTGAGTTTTATATTTTCTACTATGATAATTCAATATTTTGGTAATTGTGCATGTATTTAATAAAATTTTACTATTGGAACATCCACTTTGCATTTTTGTGATTCAAAATTGTCTTCAAATTTTACGTATTCCAAATATCTAGATCACATTTTATAAATCATGAAAACCTCTTCAGATTTTTGCTTTTTCAAATTAAAATTAACATTTTGTATCCTTCAAAATGATCTTCAACAAACGGTCTTTATAATCTATACATTTGATAATTTACACTTTGGATTTTGTGTTTTGTAAAATACACTTTAGCATTCCTATGTATGCAAAAAGGTCTTTGGGGTTTACACCTTAGAATGTCCCACTTGCATGTAATGATTTTTTCTTTAGTATTTGCATATTGATAAATGTTATTTATTTTTTTACTTTTTTAATTTACACTTTGTACAATCACTCAAGATTATGTTATGTGGCACAATATCAGTGACTCGGATATGTAGAAAGATAACCAATCAAAACAAAAGTTTTGAATAATGTGAGTGCCTGATATTGAAGCATGCATCACAATCTCAATAACCTAACCATATGGGAGATTATATTAATAATATAATAATAAAACACCCATGATTGACACATGGTATGTACATAAATACAAGATAAAATTTGACAGTCATGAGAATGTCACACAAATCAAATTAAATAGATAGTTCAAGATCTAATCAACTAATGACATGTGGCATCCTAATCATCCCAGGTGTTTTAAATGACTTATCACTTGAGTGCTCGACTGATGTATGAATTATTTTTCATTAATAAATAAACAAACAAGTCTTATTATCTATAAATGCATGGTCTATGAACCAGTTTGAATAGCCATATAATTTGGACTTATTACAAATATATGATATAGATGTGATTTATTTTTAATAAGTCCAAGTTATTCTTGATGAAGTCCAATTTATTTATGATAGTTTTCAACTACTGATTATTTATCTTCATTTAAAATAATTTGGACTTATCACAAATACATTAGACAAATGTGATTTATTTTTAATAATTCTAACTTAATATCGATACAATCCTATTTAATCTTGATACAATCCAATTTATTTCTGATAGCTTAAAATAAATTAAACTATTGATCAATCCATATTATCTAAAATAGTCCTTTTTGACCAAATATTTCATCAACCTTATGAAAAATAAGGAAAATTCTTGGTAGAGAGATTTATTCCCCACCCAACTCACTATGAGTACTTTCAATAATGAGCATGAAAATCTAGGTTCAGCTTTAAATGATCCTAAGCCCCAAACTCAAAATTAAGACCCTATTGGTTCCCCACACCTAAATTATGTTTCTAAATAGGATCCTTTTACTCTTGATGAGAGGGGTCCTAACTCAGTAATAGAAACCCCTATTTAAACTTCCACTAGGAAAACCATTCCTTAGTCAAAAATACCAAGGACAAAATTTAATAAGGTTAGATCAGTGGAAGATAAACCCTAGGCATTTAAATCAATTAAAATATCCATTCATATAGATATCGAACCTGCATAAGACAATAGAGAGTGGAAAAAACTGCAGAGAAATAAAAATAATAGAAAAATTGAATTATATTCTTCTAGTAGGTTTCTTTGTTTAGTGGGATACGCATAAGTTTTATCGAAGGAAAGATGTGAACTATGATTAGTGTAAGCATTTGTTTTTTTGAATATGGTGGCATGCTATTTTATTTTTTGAGAATTTGGTTGGTGGTTTATTCCAATTTGGTCATCCTAAGAGGACAATTATTTTTTTGAATTCGTGTAGATGTCTCACAAAAATAGAGGATTTATAGAAGTTGACTCTTTTTTTTTTTTTTTTTTGGTTTTTAGTTAGTGTGTCTCTTTTGGCATGCTTGGTGTATCAGTTTGGTGGTATTTTTGTGCCTCATGTGTTGTCTATTTATTCACCTCATTCAATCTTTACTGATATATATTTTATATTAGGTTCTAGGTCTTCCCAAATTATGTATTTCACCCTATCAAATAAAAATATTTCTAATTATGCAACATAATATGATTATTCTTGAAATATATTTAGTACATTATACCTAAAAATATAGAATGCATAGATCAGAGTTTAAAATAAATAGCTCAAATAAACCCACTATTTATTTTTTGAAAAACAATAACACAAATACCTACCAATCATGATTATATTGGCTTACATATTTGTTGCATGAGAGTACTTAAATTTTTAACCACCTAAAATCCTTATGCCACTATAAACTTTCACTTTATAACTTGGGTTAATCACTAAATCAATGAGACATCATCAATGAAAATGCCAAATTGTGGTAAGTGCATTGTGACATAATTGTACTACCACTTTATCACATGATATGTTCTGGGTAAAATCCACTGTAGTGAATTTAAATTCCTAGAGACTAATTGACTTTCTTTTTAATGTAAAATGTTGAATTTAAGTGATCACAGTAAGCCCATAAATTACATATATGCCTTATTAGCTTAAATCATAGTCTAAGATGTTCCTTAGATAAGTGAAATTTAAATTTTTGAATAATTAAATGCCCATGTATTAGCTTCTTGTTTATCTTAATTTACCTTTTACGAAAAGCTAGTAAACATAGTTAGAAAAATCAATCTATAATTTGGATTCAATAAAAATAATTACTACATGTATGTTTTAGTTTTAAATTGGTATGTGAGATTCCACCAAAAATAATCTCAGGGGACAAACATGAACAACTTCACCTACTGAGGGTAGATATAATAGAATGTGAATATTTTTTGAAATGTTTGGATGGGCCAGCTCTACGTAGGAATAAAAGGTATCCTATGTTTCCCCATAAAAATATTATATTGTTGTGCCCTTACAATAAGTTAAGTGATACTTTATAAAACACGACATCAATCAGTGATTTGACATGTCAATTACTCAACCATTTTAAGATTTGAATCATGAAATATATTTATATCATTCGAAACACTTCCATATATCTATTGTATAACCTATAGGTATATATTAATATAGTTCAAAACACTTAAAGTGTTTCACTTCACAGCCTTTTTTATTTATCAAGATTCTCTTTTATAACTATGATTCAATATTTCTCTTGATATAACATGTTTGTGATGATTTATAAAATTTTATACATGTATGCAATATTAGTATATTGAAATTATTTTTAAGGCATGCTATTTTTTTCTAAGCATGCAATGTGTTTTTAGGACTACAATGATTTCCCATCAATATGATGTTTTCCTAGGACTACATTTTGTTAAAGTAATATGATGATTTTTTGTGCCTTTGATGTTTTTCCAAACATGTGATGATCCTACAAGCCCATGATTCCATTTTAGGGAAATGATTATTTTTTAAGTTGGTGATGCTTTTTTAGAATTGTAAATATTTCAAATGATTATGCTTCATTTTTAGGATTATGATGTATTTTTAGGCTCATGATGATTTTCCACTAATCATTTTGATTTTCAAGAGTTTTAATGATCATCCCACTTATGATGATTTTATGATATTTATATGTCTTTCCAAGTTTGTGATACAATTTTACGATTATGATATTTTCTGTGCTTGCGATACTTTTCCAAATCTATGATGATTTTTTTGTTTGTAATACATTTATAATCTTGAAATCATTTTAGATCCATGATTTGTTATTGTAATCTTGTGATGATTCTTATCTATAAGGAATTTTTATATCCTATATAAAATTATCTTCCTATGGAACTTTTTATTTCTTTTGCATGTCTTAGTAATATATTTTCCAAATGTTTTCACTAAATTGTTAATTTTTTTAATATTAACCTTTTCATCTACAAATGATTTTATAATTTTAAAATTTTCACTATAATGAGGATTATTATTGTGATAGGATTCTATAACCTTAGAAATAAAAATTCAATTTTATTTTACACCTATTTTATAACTTATTTTTTTGCAAGTTCCTTAATTTTTTTCCTTGACAGAATGTTTCATATCATAGGTGTTTGATATATTAAAAATCTGAGCATGACATTTACATTTTCCAATGTAATAGCCACTCTAAAAACATTGCACTCCACCACCCATATGAAAGTCTTAATTCTCACTTTTAATAAATTTATAAAAATAACAAATGGCTTATCATATAGTGGCACCCAACACAAATATATATTTCCAACACACATTAGATTGATTATCCAATCTCTACCCTAATATGATAATTCATCTAGTAGATCTAATAGACTAGATGCATCTATAGTCATCCATAGTTTAACTCATCTTTACACATGAAAATGTCTGACAACAAAGAATAATCTGTCTCTTTATCAAGTAAAAATATGCAAAAAAAAAAAGGAAATTACATGAAATTTTGAGGAATAATAATATCAAACTTTCTAAGAGTATGTCATTGACATTATTTTAATTTTTTACTTCATTGACCATTTTGACATGATGTAATCTAACATTTTTCTTTTTATTCTATTTCATTAAACATTTTTAAAATAAAAAAATCATCCATATGATGAAATATACAATACATCGACCATTTCCTACCTAACTTGATCAATTGACCAAAAAAATATTCTACATTAACCATCTAAGAAGAAGTCATCAACCATGCTCAAAATTTTAGGCTATTAAATGTCATCATAGGGGTTTGATGACATTATACAAGCACATGACCTTGTTAATTTATCCTAGAATCATCTACTTTGAGGATTGAATTTCCAACAAAAACCCATTATGTATAGATATTTTTTGTTCAATTTGATATCCTCTATGGAAATGTTTTATATACATATTTGGCTGATAGTTTATTTTTCCTAATCTAGACTATCCACCCACCCCAAAATTAAAAATAAAAATCTATTTGTTACCTATCCATCTCCTCTTTTTGCACCATAAAATTTGATATCACACAACTCTCAAATTCTTTAATTTAAAAAAAATAAAAATAATCAAGTGAATAGACATAGCCCCTATTTATACATTTTAAAATAAAAAAATAAATCAATTTAGAAAAAATATGAAAATAATGTCCTTGAAATTCCATATTTATGATCATATTTTTGTTTCCCTCATCTTGTTAGGGATTGATTTCCTATGTTTGTTTTTGTAGTTAATATTTTCTATCAATTATTTTTACTGTATTCCCATCTAATTTTCCCTATAATGTCTTTTTAAAATGGAGGAATAGGGTTTATTTTGTTCTCTTCACTTCTTCCATCACTTCAAGATGTTTCTCAGAATCTTTTCAACAAAAATCACAATGACATTCTTCAAAGTTTTACAAATTATATAAGCAAAATCGAACAATATATTATTTTACAAACAAATAATATATTTTTAAAAATAATTAATCCACTTTTAATAACAAAAATATATTATAAGTATTCATTTATTCTAATGTTAATCAAATCCATGAATTCCCTACCATCTTCAATTATATCACATTATCCTGAAATTAGTTACTGTTATTAATGTGGATTCATTTTTAATAAAATAAGTGGATTGATTAATATTCATAGTGAAAAGTACTTTTTTAATAATGGGAGGGGGAGAGAGGTAAAATAAATATTGTTTTAATATTAAAAATTTTCTTCGTTCTACCTTCATTATTTTGGTTCATTTTAAAAATATTGGATTCAAAAGTACATACTTTCAAAATATATAATGAAGATGTAATTTGGATGCAATTAATAAACTCTATTCATTTCAATACCTCAGTAATGGTGCCTTGATTGTGGTAACCAAAATAAAGACTCATTCAAAATGTTATTATTTTCTTCCAGCTAGTTTTTGTGTGGGAGAGAATAGGTAGGAATTAAATATATGTAACGTGATTCATTCCCATAATATTAGATTAAAAAGATACACAATTTCAAAATATATAATGAAGATGTAATTCTAGTGTAACTAAAAATATTTCATTTAAATTCATTTCAAGGATATTTTAATGATGCACCACTTGTGGCAGTCAAAATCAATATTTATTTAAAATACCAAAATTTACATCCTTTCAGTTATCATGTAGGGGAGAATAGGTAGGAATTATATATGCACGACATGGTTCATTTCCAAAATAATGAATGAAAAAGATACATACTTTAAAAATATGTAATTTGAACATAATTAAAAATATTTCATTTCATTTCATTTGAAGACTCTTCTAATGGTTTCCAGCCTATTGGGGGGATAATAAATATTTATTTTAAATGCCAAAAAATTATTCATTCTAGATGTTATGTAAGACATAATATGCAGGAAATAAATATGTGTAATATATTTCATTAGTAAAATGTTGGACTAAAATGATGAATATTACATAAATAGCTAATCAGTGCCAACTTTCCTTGAAAAATAAGCAATCTTTACATATAATACTCATTATTGGAAGGATGCATACAAATAATTGAAAATGATCCTATTGAAAATTTCCTACACTTAGTCATGGTTGGTCTAGAAAGAAGACATTCTACATATACATTTTTATTTTTCTTTTTTAGACGACTCATTTTTTTTATAATATATGAAGATATTATGAATGTTCTTGTAAGATATTCAATCCAATATACCTTGAAACATCCAAATTCATAGATTGCGGTTATCAATCACTGACTCAAAGTAACCCACATAAACAAAATTTGAAATAGGAAAACATAAACATACCTCTTCCAATATGACAACCTATGCATTCATCTATTATTCACCTATCCATCTCATCTCTTTGCATCATAAATTATTGCCCATAGATCTAAGATTTTCTAGATTTTAAAATAAATATATTCAAGTAAATAGACATTTCCCCTCTTTACAATTTTACAAATAATTTTTTTCAAATTTGAAAAATTATAAAAAAAACTGTCCTTAAAATTCCATATTTATTGTCATATCTATGTCTCCCTTAGCGTTTTAGTGGTTATTCCATTTGTTTTTCTTTCTAATTAGTATTTGATTTCAATTTATACTTTATTAACATTTATTTTTCCCTATAATGGTTTGGAAAAATGGAGAACTAAGGATTTTTCTTGGTCCATTTCACCTTTTTCATTGCTTCAAGAAATTTATCAAAATCACTTCAAGAAAAATCACCATGAGAAACTTGAAAATTTTACGAATTATATAGGTAAACCCTAATAATATTTTTTATTTAAGGAGATTTATTTTTTGTAAAAGAAAAGTATTCCACTATTAATTGAAAAGTTATTATAATTATTTACTTATTCTAATGTTAACCAAAACCTTAAATAGCCTACCATCTTTAAATCTATCGCATTCTATTGAGATTAGTTACCTTTATTAGATTAGATTTTGATTTAATAAAATAAGTGCATTTCTTAAACTTCATAGTGAATAAAGACTCTTGTAATCATGCCCTGATTGTAGGGGACAAAATAAATATTATTTAACAAGTTAAAATTTTCTTCTTTCCATTTTATGTATAGGAGAGAACTGGGAAAAATTAATTATGTGTAATATGTCTCATTTCAAAAATATTGGTTTAAAATGATACTATAATTAAAAGCATTTTATTTCACTATGTTTCAAGAATCTTAAAATGGTGCCCCGCTTATGGTGGATTAATTATATATTGAATGAAAATGTCAAAATTTGCTTCCTTCCAATTGCCATGTAAGAGATAATATGCAAGAATTAAACATATGTTACATGTTCATTCACAAAATTTTGGAATAAAAAGATACATACCTTCAAAATATATAATGAGGATTAATTTGGGCAAGATTAACACTATTTTATTTTAGTTCATTTCAATAATCTTGGATTGGTTTCCAGCTTACAGTGGAGAAAATAAATATTTATTTAAAATTTCAAAAAAATTCTTTGAATTATCATGTAGAAGAGAATAGAATGGAATTATATATGTGAGACATGAAGATGCAATTTACACATAATTAAAACTATTTAATTTCACTTCATTTCAAGACTCTTGTAATGGTGGCCTACTTGTAGGAGACAAAATGAATATTAATTTTAAATGTCAATATTTGCTTCATTCTAGTCATCTTGTAGGACATAATAGGTAGGAAGTAAATACATGTAACATTGTTCATTTCCAAAATGTTAGACTAAAAAGAAACATATTGCACAAATATTGAGTAAACTACAAATTTCCTCAACAGCAAAATAATATTTTCATACAATACTTATTATTGGAAGGATGTACTAACATCATTGAAGAACATTTTATTGAAAATTCACAACCCTTAGTCTAGAAGCAAGCCATTCCACATGTACAATGCTCTTTTTCTACATAAGATGAGGCCCTTTGTTAAACTATATGAAGCTATTATGAATGTTACTTCAAGATATTCAATCCAATAAATTTGAAAACATTCAAATTGATAAATTATGGTTATTAGTAATTAACTAAAATGTACCCACATAAAGTAAATCTTAAAAAGAAAAGTATAGCACAAATACCTTCTAAGCATCATGGTAGTTGTTTGCGGATTTTCTTAGGACAGTCTTTAAAATTCAAATCATCTACAACGCTTAAGCCATGAACACCTTTCACTTTATACTTTGGGTCAATCACATAACCAATGTGACATCCTCCTAAAAATACCGAATCATGGTAAGTGAATTGCGATAAAACTTTTCTATTGCTTCTTCGTCCAATATGGTTTGGGTGGAAGGCACTCCGGTGAATTAAAACTCCCTCATACCACTTGACTTTTTTATGAATGTAAAATGCAGAATAGAAGTGGTCTTGCTAAGGTTGGCAATTACTTTCACACCCTACAGATGTGTTTGCAGATCATAAGGGTGAGACAAGTGGTATTGAACTAAAGGATTGTCTTGGGAATCTTTGCTACGCAATCAAAAGATGTCTTTTTGATAAGGTAAATGCCACTTTCTTAGCAATTATTCCTATATATTGGGTTCTGGTTGATTGTGATGTGCCTTTAATGGGAACCTGTTGAATAGAGTTAGCAGACTCAATGTAGACTTGGAACTCATTAACAATGCCTACTACTTGTACAGTGAAGTTTTGAGCGGTATGGGGGATTCCACTAAGAAGGTTGTGATAAGAATATTCTGAACAACTTTGCCTACTGAATTTAATAGTTTGAGAACTTAAGATGGGAAGATTCCACTTAGGAGTAGAATCAGAGGGTTGCTTAGGCTTCTTTGACAAAATTACCTCGCTGCGGCTAGACTGTTGGAGAGTGGAGTTAATTTCTCTACTCCTCATGCATGCAACAGTTAACTATCAGTTAGTTAACAAATAGTTAGTTAAACTATTAGAGTTGTAGTTTGCATGTAAAGACTAAAATTAGTCTTTGGTTTTTTTTTTTTAATTATTGTTTGTATTCAATTCTATTTAAAGACGCCTTGGGTGCAGCATTGTAAGCAAGGAAAATTGAAGATCAATAAAATCTTATCCTTCAAGAGATTGTTGTAGCAATTGGGTTGAGTTCTTGATTATTTGTTTGAGTTCTTGTTTTTTGTATGCTCTCTTGATTCTAACAAATTGGTATCAGAGACAAGAAGAGGAACAGTTGAAGAAAGAAGGTAGCACAAGAGGCGCGCGTGAGAGCTGGTAAGAGCTCCGTAGAGCTTGTGTTACATAGTGAGTGAAGCTGTGAAAGTGGTTGAGTTTCACAGCGAATGAAGTTGTGAAAGTGTGTGTATTGAACAATGAGTGAAGCTATGAAAGTGTGTGTGTTGAACAACGAGTGAAGCTATCAAAGTGTTTGAAGATTAGGCTGATCGTTGGCAAATCTAGACCAACATGGTAAGAACCTAGTAAAGTCCTTAGAGGAACCCTGACAAGTTAAGCATCAGGGGAAAGAAATGTAAGCAAGCAGGAAGCTTGCAGTGTTGGACATAAGCATGTCCGTTGATAGCCTTTCGACAGGATACTCCAAAAAAAAATAAAAAAATAACAATAATTAGAAAAAACAAACCAAAGACTAATTATAGTCTTTACATGCAAACTGCAACTCTAACAGTTTAACTAATTGTTTGTTAACTAACTGATAGTTAACTGCTACATGCATGAGGAGTGGAGAAATTAACTCCAGTCTCCAACATAGACAAGCAGTTAAGTGATACTTTATGAGACATTCGTTTTAAAGCCAATGTCATAAATATATATTTTTCATTCAGACAGCCTGTTCGTTTTTATTTTTTGATTCTCTTTTTTTATTTATCCCAACAATTTTAGAACAATGATGTATGTGGATTTGCATGCAACTCCATGAAACACTGTCGTTCTGAATCAAATAAAATCAGAGACTTGAAGTTTTTCAGATGACACGTTTACAGTAAAATAAAATCAGACACTATATAGGAATCAGAGATTTGAGGCGATGTTGCCTCATAAACCAATAATGATTGAAAACTCTAAAAACAGTAAAGTAACTAAAATGCTTTCGCAAAATCTGGAGAGAAAAATGATGGTAATAAACCTGACATAACTTCCTAAGCGAAGAATACCTATTAACAAACTTTCCGAAAATATTTAATGCAAAACCTACTTTGTGCACGGATCCTATTGAGCTTGATTAGGGATTTTTTTTTTTCAATTGTTAAATCACAAACCTTATGCAGAATTAAAGAGGATAATGCTGACGGTAGCTTGAGTAGGTTTTCTTTTTCTTTTTCCAATTGTTAAATTACAAACAATGTTTTGTGGATTTGCATACTCGAGAAGATCTGCGGATGTGTCTCTTTCCATTGTTGACAGATATGGTGGCACTAATCTTGGTGCCCTCCAGACGATCCATTGTATATCCATTGTGGAGAAGCACTCCAGCTTCGAGAAGGCCATCTTTTAATGCAGAATCGCAATGAAAAGCCTTGTCATGTTTGAAAGCAATCTGATTCTCGACCCACTAATACGACTGGTTTACAGGCCTTTCATCCCATCCAATGCTTTTTTCCAAGATGGCCCTCCTGTAGAAGGCACCGTTAATAGCTGTTCCGCTTCCCAACACTCTGCCTCTGTGCAAGTTCACTCCATCCTCTGAGACAAATCCTTGAGCTATAGAAGTGTAGTTATTGGTTTCTGTGAAAACCTTTCCAAAGAGACTAGCGTCCTCAGTGAGGGGATTTCCGTAAGGATAGCCTCATCTCCCGAATATCAAAAGGGAATACTTGTGGGATAGGGTGGCTGCCAGTGGGCACCCTGCTGTACCTCCTCCAATGATAATGTAGTCATATATTGTTGCTACCTCCTTTCTTTATGAGTGACATTATCTGTAGGTTTTCTTTTCTACCATGATCTTACGTCCCTTTTTCATTTACACACTCCTATATCATATGTTAAATTACTTATATTTCTTTCGTCTACTTATATTAGATGTTTCTTTATACTCTTTTTCATATTTATTACACATTTTTTATTGTCTAATCTTTCTATTTATCTTCTTTACAAATCATTTTTACATTTTGTTTTTCATTATTATTATATAAATACTCACATGTGTTATTAAAGAGTGAAAATACAAGAAAATAACATATAATTATGCTAAAATGTTACATCTACTCTACACTAGCACACACATGGATAGAATAATATGCAATAGTGTCATATGCAATTTTTAATGTTTTATAGATCATACAAAAAAAAAATATACACCAATTACAACAAGGGATACACTTTGTTGTGATCTAGCCTTTCTAAGCAATCTAGCCAATGATTCAATCCTTGAGTGTAATCCCTACGCCTCTTCCTATTTTGTAGCCAACTACATTTGTATCTCTACCACCTCAGTTGCTAGCACACACTCTCTCACTATGTCGACTAGATTAGTTGCATAATGAATTTCCTACTCCCTAAATAGATATATATGTGCATTTATCACCTAATACCATAGAGCATTATATCTTCCCATGGGCACTACTTATGACATAAAAGGACTTGGGTCATATCCCCACTTATGCAGCACTTCTTTTTCCTCTCCAATGTTTATAAATACTAAAATATGACATAACACATATGGTGTGATTGGATCTGACACATTTTTAAGATCATGTAGTGGAATCATGTCATCTAGTACCTCATGAGATATGACCTCAGCTAGTGATTACCACTTCATCATCTCTTCTTTGATACACACAAAATCAAACATTAATACTTCAAAAATATATAAATCTATATATCATTATCCCACCTTCTAAAATGAATATTTATATGTCTATAACATACAATTATACAAAAACTCAAAAATTAAATGTGGATGTGTGTGTCCCTTGTGGATGGTCTCCCTATCTATCCCACTCCCAATGATTTCAACATCATCCTTATCATCCGCATCTATACTCCTCTAGTGTGCTACAAAAGCTACCACTTATCTCCATCTTTATACCACAATCATATGTGGTCCCCTTCCATCCATTCTTGATTATGTGAAAATCATACATTTTCTTCTTTAGGTATAAAGTTAACTTCACACATTAGTGAATTGCACATAGAACTAGTTGCACCATTCTTTGCATTCTCTATCCTAGCTATTGATATTCCAATAGATTAATCATTAGCTATTTATTCAATAATTTTTAGGGGTATCTTAAACATTTAGTGGGCTATGTGTGGGATTTACTTGGAAATGTGTTATTTGTGTAAAAGGATCATTCCTAGATTCATTTATGACATTTTCTTACCTACCATCTCTTAAGACATTCCTTTTTATTATTATTAACATGGACATCATTGAGTGTTCCTCAATCCTATGGTCAAATTCAACCTCCCACTCAGTCTATGTTTATTCCTGAGTATTTTGTTTCCCAACAATTCATATGTTTCATTTCCCAACACTTCATATGTTCCATTCATCTTGCTATTCATAGGCATTGTAGGAACATTTATATAAGAATGAGAGAGAGAGAGAGAGAGAGAGAGAGAGAGAGAGAGAGAATGTCGGAACATTTATATAAGAATGATATACATTATCCATAGTAGGGAGGAAGAGGTAGTTTATTTCAAAAGTGTTGTTGGATAGTCCTTCACATAGTAAAACAACTACGTGTGAATTTTACATGATATACACAAGTTCCTTTCTATAATCACATATATATATATATATATATATATATTGAGAGAGAGAGAGAGAGAGAGAAAGAGAGATATTGTAGGAACATTTATATAAGAATGATATACATTATCCATAGTAGGGAGGAAGAGGTAGTTTATTTCAAAAGTGTTATTGGATAGTCCTTCACATAGTAAAACAACTACTTGTGGATTTTACATGATATACACAAGTTCCTTTCTATAATCATAGAGAGAGAGAGAGAGAGAGAGAGAGAGAGAGAGAGAGAGAGAGAGAGAGAGAGAGAGAGAGAGAGAGAGAGAGAGAGAGAGAGAGAGAGAGAGAGAGAGAGAGAGAGAGAGAGAGAGAGATTGTAGGAACATTTATATAAGAATGATATACATTACCCATAGTAGGGAGGAAGAGGTAGTTTATTTCAAAAGTGTTGTTGGATAGTCCTTCACATAGTAAAACAACTACTTGTGAATTTTACATGATATACACAAGTTCCTTTCTATAATCAGAGAGAGAGAGAGAGAGAGAGAGAGAGAGAGAGAGAGAGAGAGAGAGAGAGAGAGAGAGAGAGAGAGAGAGAGAGAGAGAGAGAGAGAGAGAGAGAGAGAGAGAGAGAGAGAGAGAGAGAGATTTAAGGTCCATTTATATATCAATATTAATAGGTCTAAAAACTATAATGATAAAGAAAAATTATCTAAGGATGTGTGTGATCTTAATGGATGGTATCATTATCCTTTCCACTATCAAGGACCTCATCATCGAAATCTATACTCCTCTAGCATGCTAAAAAAAATACCACTTATCTCTTTCTTTTTACCAACATCACTGGTGGTCCCAAGTATAATAGTCTCAGTTACATCATCCAAGTCTTAGGTTTATCATCTAACTATTGCCCATGAGATGGGGAAGCCACTTATGACTTAGGGATATTTTTTAAAACACTACATAATATCATCAACGTATTTATGCCACAATGACATTACATCATTAATGATGTCTTCTCCCACAAATTTGAGGAGTGTGTCAAGATAATATAACATTTAACTATAGTTATGGATCTTCACCTCATTCTTCTAATGAAACACTCACATTCCTTGTTATATATCATATAAAGGCCACCTTTTTTTTCTAGTGTGGTAATAAAAAAATTCATTGTATGATATTTCAAAAATGTTGATATATACATCATGCGAAGTGTATTGTCATTTGATTTAAATGCCAATCTATCTTTTCAGATGGCGATGAAATAATTGTATCCATGGTACCCACGTAAAATTCAATGTGATGAAATTTTTATGCATATATGTACTAAAGAATACCCTTTTTATTCTCTTATTAGAGTCCCTTGAGCCCATATCCCTAGTTAGGGTAAAATGATAATAAAATTGAATCAGTGTCCCTACTAACTGAATTGTGTGTATACGATCGATTCTCAACACTCTCACGTTCAAATTATAAACAAAACGAGTTATTGTAAACAATGTAAAGTAGGCTTACAAACCACTGAAATGTTATGATTCATCTATTCATGACTTGTGAAATATATGATTCGTGTCAGTATGTACCTAATTGGGGCATTACCCTATGCATAATTTTCACCTTCATCCAATTCATATCCAATCAAATTATGACCTAGAAAATTGATATTTTTTAATAACTATGCAAGGAAACTAATAAAATTATAAGAAATGTAAAATCCCTAATAAAATTCACTTCATTCATTGAATCAATTTAAATTCTTAAGTGAAAAATCCATGTAAAATTAGTCAATAACTAATTTTAGAAAATGAAAATTGAAAAGATATCTAAAAGGTTGACATCATCAGTCCTAAAGTAGAAAAATGTAAAATATTAACATTAATGAAATAAAAATCATAAATGTTGAGCCCTGCCTAATAAATAGAGTATTAATTTTAAATTTGAATGTATTTTGTCTCGAATTTTGAATCAATATCGATCCACACATATTAATCTTGAGATGGATGCTCAATATCATTTCAGTCAAACTATAAATACAAGGGCCTCCATAAATAATTATCAAGATTTAACATTCAAAGATATAATTTTAAAATCATGCTAAAAACTTCACCATTTATTGATATTGATTGATCAAATAAATTGATGGACAAGGGGAAATGTCTTTGGAATGAACAAAGTGCATTGGCAAAGAATCTTACTTTAGAAACTGATCTCCATCATTTGCAATAGAGTTGTTAGATGGGATCTTCTAAGAAGGTAAATGTCTTATTTTATTAGTTTATTTGTCTAGTAATTATAGCTCACCATAATAAGTAAGCATAGAGTGTCATTTATTGAATTTGTTTTGGATTTCATTCACTAACATTGTATTAACCCTTTTTGTATTTCTTGTTCTATATAATAGCATGCCCAATGGGACCCCTATACCCAATAAAATATTCTAATTACTTATTATCATGTTATTATATTAATATTTGTTAATAATTTTTGCTTAAATTAGCTAAAAATTGAAAATCTTGCACTCTAAGATTTAGACTAAGAAGCTATGAAATTGTTACTTCGTAACTATGAATTCAATATAATATTTGGTGAAATTATTGCAAATAATCAATAAAACGTTCCAAACAATAATGAAATCATTTTTTCCACTTTTTGTTTATTATTTTTGGTTGAACTATGATTTGTAAATAATATCAACAAAATCATAAGGGTAATTAGTCAATTCATTTCTTTTTTGTGTGTGTTTTTCATGTAGGTTCTAAACAGTGGTGTCAATCAAATTTGCTATGAAATCACTAAATAGAACAATGAAATAATAGAAAACTATGAAATATTTATTTAGAGTAGTGAAATTATTAGACATAATAATGAAATCATCTTTGTACCTTACCTATATTTTATACCTTTTTTTAGCAAATTGTGAAATTGTAAAACCCAATAGAGAAATTGCTAATTATAATAGTGAAATTTTAACTAAGATGAAGGACATTGCTTAAAAACTACAAAATTATCTTTGTTTCTTATTAAATATTTTTGTAGTTTTTACCTAATAGTGAAATTGTCTATTCGAATAGAAAAATCATTCCACAAAATACTAAAAATATTGAACAAAGTAGTGAAATCATTCCACATAACAGTGAAATCATTCTAAAGAGTAGTGAAATTGTCACTTGGAATAGTGAAATCATCTATGTTTGTTTCTTTGTGTTTTCTACTATTTTGTTTATTTTCATTAACTTACAATTTTGTTGTTTGCCCTGATTGCACAAATGTGAAATCATTCTAGAGACCATTTTTTTCATAATTTTCAAGCTAATTTTATAAGTTTCCATTCCTATTTTAGTTTAACTCGATGTTTAATGAGTTTTTATAGGTCGAATTGAAAAAGGAAAAATAAATTTTCATCGCAAATGATCATATCTTTCACACTTTGTTTTTTATTTTAAAATTTTTTCCATCTTATTGCTTTTTTACAAAACTTTCATATTTCAAAGTCAGTGCTTCTAAAAATATTATTTACTTTGATGTTGTTTCCTTTCATGGAAATTGTTTACTTCTTACTTTAATTATTTTTCTTATGTAAAATTATTGTATGATTTCCCATTTCTTAGGGTGTCTCACAAACATGGTTTCACCTTGTTTTACTTGTTTGTGTCCCTTACCCAAAAAAAAAATAAATTTGAAGTATGCTTTTATCTAGCCCATTCATGTTGTCTTGAGATTCTGAAATGAAATGTATTTTTCTCTTTTAATTTTTTTGGCTTCATGGGGTAGATTTCATATCCTTCACACTAGTATTGAAGGGTGTGTTGACCTAGGAAGTGACATCCTAGCATCATACCAACCCCATTATTTGATAAGGTATATAAATTCGAATTACACTAGTAGTATTTTATCTTATGGTTTGTTAGAGCCTTATAATGTCATTAATAATATCTCCTATTCAATTAAAAGATCATTCTAAATAACCCAATTAACTCAAGATATATAAGGACCATGCAACTTTATAATTAGAAACCTAGGTTAAAAGCCACATTTATTATGGATAACTCATTGATGTAGGGGTGTAAAAGTAGCCACCCCATAAGATCAACTTTCAGTACAAACCTTTGAGAGAATGAAGGCTTAAAAAGCCTAACAATAATTTTAATAACTTGCTTAAGTAACCTTAAATTTTATTCTCTCAAAAGCAAGTATATTTAAAGGATTTAGTGATTATCTTGTAACCTATGCTAGTTTCCATGTGATTGCTTGAATACTTTTGTCAAAAAACTTGTATTGTATTCATAATCATACCTTGAAAACCAAATGCATTAGGTTATAAATAGTTCAAACACATTATAACCTATTTATACACTGAGATATTACACTAACCATTATACTCTAAACACTAGTCTTAGGTTTTGTCGTGTTAACCTACACCCTAAGTGCCAAGACCATTCCATCTTCCTCCAAATCCCTGATCAAGACCAACCAAGGTCTCATTTTTTTCTCTTTTTATACCATCATGCTTCCCATTTATAAATTTTAGTCAGACAATAATAATGTATCCCACTATGTGAACAAAAAAATTAAAAAATAAAACCTAAAAAATACTTAATGATTTTTTTTAAATGAAAAAAATGTATATGCACTACATCTTTATATATATAATATAAAACACATTTGTTTATTTGAAATCAATGACCGAAACTCAAGATATTTATATGAGATATTGGAATTTTATGTGGCCTCTTTATGTCAAAAAGTGGGGTACACTATTATGTTTTGACCTATTCTAAATTTGAACGTATTTTTTACTTGTGTTAACTTACACCATAAGCTCCAATACCATTCCATCTTCCTCCAAAATTATTATCAAGACCAAAAAAGGGTCATGCTTTCTTCTCATATTATATCATCATGCTATCAATTCTTTTATAATTTCAAACATAGGTTTTTCTTGTGCTAATTTGATTATAAAATTCCAAAGAACATTTGACATTTCCAAATTCCAATTCCAATCCTAACCAAGATCACATTTGTGATGCTTTCCAAAAACAAATACCATTACAAATGTACAAAGGTACACTAGTAGTGGGGCATCTTATAGCCCTAACTTCAAGGATATTTTTATTTATGATAGATAGGAATTTCCAATTTTGTTTCAATATATCTATCACCTTGTGGGATCAAGCCAAGGTATATTAATAAATCAAACCATAAAAGATGAAGATGCGTATCGCTTAATTCTAATAGAATCAGGAGCTAGACTTCTACCCAATTTTTTAATGGAATAATTTCATACCCTTGTTTAAGTAGATGAGTAACCACAAGAGAAACCTCATACTCACATTTAAAATCTGACCATAACTTCATCTGGTAAATAGAATGGTCCATGTGTTGATCCTCTCAAAACTATTCACATTAGTCCATCCATCCTAGAATATAGTCAATGTTACATAAATCATCTTGTAGTCAATTTAATGACTTATTTCAATATAGCCTCATTCAATAGTGACAAATTTATAGAACAAAATAAATAGCATAAACAACTGCAACAAGATTCAACTAATCCTATATCTGATGTAGATCCTTTAACTTCTATTAAATAACCAATGCCAATAAATGATTCATAAAAACCTCCACTTGATATGCAACATACATTTTTTAATTATCAGTGGATATTTTCTAATTCACAACAAAAACCTAATAGTTCACAAGTGCTAGACCATTCATAATAACAAGTTGTAAATAATCCACCACCACAATAGATAGTGGATAATTCACAAAACACATTACCAACTTCTTCTAATTAATATTAATGACAATAAGTTCCTCTTCTAAACCATCGATGATAATGACTTCTTTTGAATAAAAAACAAATTCCTTAAAACTAATAATAAACTCCACCAAACAAATAATGAATCCCATGTTGTTTGTAAAATTGGATTCCTATGAAACATTAGTTCCTCACCTATTCTAATTTGAATCCAAACCTATAATATATCCCTCATCAAATGTATAATTCAAGATATATGGTTAATATCCATAGTATAACCATGTAGAAGGTAGTAATTCCTATTGATGCTACTTCTAACCAAGGACAAAAATTCATGAATACCTATCAAACTACCCTCCTCTCATCTTAGAATGCACCCAATATCCATAAATGGAATACAATAAAAGAGATAATTTCAAAACTTCAAGTAGGTAAACAAGTACCCAAAAAATACAAATTTCATGACATGCATTTATCCACTTGATGTCATATTTATCTAAGTGACTTTCCCACCCCATTTTGAAATGCCAAAATTTGACAAGTATAAATATAAAGGAGATGCAAGAGAAAATATACAAGCATTCTTCATGGTGTGACAAGAAGTAGCTTACATCAATTTCTATTTACTATGTATATTTCCATGTGGCTTCAGTGGACAAACACTATAATGTCTTCTCAAAAAAAGAGATCGATCACTAATTTTAATGATCTATCAAAACAATTGTAAACCACTTCTCTTAAAATATAGAACTTGAATTGACAGTTGTTGATTTGTACAACACAAAAGATCAAGGATGTCAGATATTCTCCACATACATACAATGGTGAAGAGTTATAGCTAGTCATTTCTCACATAGTTTGTTAAATGCATAATTAACATGTATCTTTGAAAAAAACCTAAATGCTAATCTCACTCATAATATCAGGCTTAATTGTCCCAAAATGTTTGAAGAAATCATTGACAAAGGGGTACATATATAAAAACCACTTATTATCAAGGGTGTAATAAATATATATTATTAAAATCAAACACTAAACCAAAGCTAATTATAAAACCAAAATCAAGTGTCAATTTAGACCAGTATAGATCAATGCTAGAAGACCTTCATAAAAAATAGAAACATGATTGATAATGGGGTTACAAATCTAGAAATGTACACATAGTGAAACTACCACACGTTCAAAATACCCCACCTAACCCTCAGCTCACAATACAAAGAGTTCCTTGATCTAAGGATACTACAAAGATAGAGTTCTTAATGACCCATGGGAGCCCATTGATGAAGTATTCCAAAACATAGTAGTATCTAATATGATTGTGTGGCATACGCTAAAACCCTTTCTTGAGGTTCAACCTAGATAAACATGGTATCGTGGTAATGAGAATTTTGATTACCATTAGATGGTTGGTCAATTAATCTATAGGTGTATGAAACTAATACACCTAATTGAATATTTTCTTGTAAATAGGGAAATAGTACCCAACACCAATTAGGAGATGAGAATATATAAGAACCCATTTTCCCAAAAATAAAAATAAAAAAAATGAATCAATCAAGATTAAGGACAAGGCCAACATTTGAAATAGGGACAAGGCTAAAATAGAAATGAAAACAATCATAATCAAGATCATGATACCCAAACTAACCAAGTTGGCTCTCAAAATATAGCATATGACTATGGCGATGTTGTAGGATGTGTTATAAATAACTACATCACTATTATCAAAGTTATACCTCATAAAACATCTTACACTTGCCAAAGTGTTATCCTTTCTATCCTAGGACCACCACATTTACATATAGGTAATTCCAACATAGGTTAAATAAATTTAATTATGCCTTGAGCATCATGACTTACTATTCCTAGACTAGCACCCAATTCTACTAATTTTGGTAACTCTTTCCTCACTCAAAATTATGTTGTCATAACTAGATGTCCAAGAGTCACCCCTCAAGGACCTTTGCCTCTTTCTAATGCCAATAAAAATTTGATTCAATAAACTACCCTATCAAAAGCTAAACTACCTCTCTTTTCTATCGAGAAGCCATATAATATTATTGAACAACTAAGCAAAACACCTACATAAATTTCTATATTAGATCTTTTACGTATATCTAATGTTCATGATATCATATTAAATGACTTTTGACAATAATCTGAGGTACCCAATGACAGATCTATCTAATTCTAAGCATTGGTGGGACATTTGTCCCTAGGTAAATATCTCAAATTTGACCAAAGTGATATGTCATCCCTTCGCCCCCTTCACAAAAATCCCCTATACATTGAGGCCATCATTTCCCTTCACAAAGTCAAGAAGGATATTATAGATAATGGTTGAGGATTAAACATGGTGTCATTTAGTTTGATATAAATTTGGGTTGCATAGTAGT
This sequence comes from Torreya grandis, assembly GCA_037957365.1. Taxonomy (NCBI): domain Eukaryota; kingdom Viridiplantae; phylum Streptophyta; class Pinopsida; order Cupressales; family Taxaceae; genus Torreya; species Torreya grandis. The sequence continues at coordinate 589,350 of JARHVA010006951.1, forward strand.
GGACATGTACCCAAATACTATTAATATCAAGGTTTATGATAATACTAAGAGAGAATCTAGAAGTACAATTTGTTTATTATTCATTATTAGGCCTATCACCTATAACACCCTATGCCATTTTATTACCATCAAATTTAACTATAATTTTATTCCTAGTCATCCTTAGATCCATGAAGTATTATCAATCCCTTAGACCTTGCACTAGTGTCTTAAATCCCCTAATTCTATATTAGAGGTCACTATTCCTAGTAATTTATAGCCATACTTATATTGAAAAAAACTAGAGGTTCAATACAAGATATATGTTGTCCTAGTACTAATTATGTAGCCAAGTAAAATAAAGTCAAAGTTCATGAATCTCTCAAGTCTAATTATATTGGATCAAGTGACCTCGTGTCCACTTCCTCTAATTCACCTCCTACATCTATTTCTACCGACTTTACCATTGAAGAGGTTGACATAGCCACGTACCACATTCAATATGTTTTTCATGTAGATAAATTACCCAAATACCCAAAATACTATGGAAGGCCAAAACCTATTACTCATAGGCCCATCATGACTTGGAAAAATAATTCTGAGTCCATTCTACAAGACCCACTCATATTAATAAAATATGTCATCGAATCAAGATCAGGACACTAGTTCTAACAGAGGTTGTCTATATGGTGAAGGATTTATCATGGGTTAACAATATAGTAAGGAATCCATTACCAATAGGATAATATACAAGGAAAATACCCAAAATAAAAAGTATAAGGCATTCTTGAAGCTATGCCTTGTGACAATGAATGGAGGAAGTTAGGGTCTTGAGTTCATGTGAATTGTTGAAGACTCCATAGATTCTGAGAGATACCAATTCATTGGCTAATGAACATACTCTTGATAATGATGTAACATCCTATTGTAGTGCCTAATATGATCTTTTTGATAGAACCTATTTGATACAAATGCCATTCTTATCATTATAGATAATTATCCTCTTTCCATCCACCATTCATTCCTAATTGATTGGAAATAACAAGATTCAATTATACCATTGGACAAATTCCAAAATGAATAACCCATTGTCAAATTCATCAGTCAAAGAGACGTATTACTAAATGATGATAGTAAATATAGATTTGAATTTGCATTTGACCCTACCACCTTCTTTGTAGAGTAGGTGAACTTGCATAAACAATGTAAAACATAAATATATTTCGGTGGAAAACTCTTTGATGTGTCATTGGATTAGGAAAAATATAAAGATAAAGATAAGTTTTTAGTTGAAAACTTGTTTCAAGTGCCTTTCAATGGTGAGGGGGGTTCACTCATCTCCTCAATAAGCTCAATGTCCTCCAAGTCAAATAATTTTAGTTGTATCTAATATCATTGAGGATGAGCACATAATATTTACATAATTGGAATAACACTTTCTAGAAAATTTCATCAATTGGCGACTGCAATAAAAGGTAGATTCAAATTATTCTTACATGGGTGATCCCTATGGCTCATAGGCATCATAAAAAGATCGATTTCCATCCATAAATAAAATTATTAATGATGGTTCTACACTCCTTTTAGAGGATACCACGGAGGTGAAAATCAGGACGTATGATTATCCCAAGATAACTTGCTTAGACACTTTGCTTAATGTTAAGGAATGCATATCTATTACAACTATCCTAAATGATTTCATTGATATATTTTCCTAGTCCTATTCTGACATATCAAGGTTAGGCACATATCTAGTGGTGGATTGAAATGTTGTACATATAGATTCCAAGATAATAAAAAATAATCTATGGAAAATATATCTATGTATTTATATTATTGTTTAAAAAGATATAGAGAAATTATTATAAGTATCATTCATTTGACTATTGGACTATTAAAAAAAAAATTCAAACATTGTGTCAAAAAACAAAAAGACTCGAGAAATTTTCTTATGCACTAAATATAGAGATATCAACAAGGCATGTCCCAAGGATGGCATCCTTTTGCTTAACATTGACATGATAATAAACTCAATAGTAAGATACAAGATGTTATCACTCATGGATGACTTCTCTAGATACAACTAGATCAATATTGCAACTAAAGACTAGCACAAGACAATGTTCATCATTAAATGGGGAACATATTGTTATCAATACATACCATTTATCTTAAAGAATGATGGGGAAACCTATTAATATGACATGACTATCATCTTCAATGACATTTTGCACAAAATTATTTAATACTAATTGGACAACATTCTCACTAAATACAAAACACATGAGGCCATCATAACATTCTAAGAATAATGTTTGAGAGACGTTATGAATACAAGGTGCATCTCAATCCAAAGAAGTGTATTTTTAATGTCACGTAGATAAAATTTATAAGATTAATTGTGTCAAATTAAGGCATTGAATTTGATCATGCTAAGGTCAAGGGCATTATGAGATACCTCCTCTTACTCTTAAATATATCCACAGTCTTTAGGAAAAAATTTAGTTTATTCACTAGTTTACTTCCTAAATGGTTGACATATACCATCATTTTAATCACATTTTGAAGAAATGTGTAACATTTTAATGGGATTATAGTTATTATTAGGCCTTTCAAGAATTGAATAATTACTTATCCAACCAACCAATATTAATTACACCAATTCTAGGAAGACCACTGCTACTCTACATATCTACAATGAAACATGCCCTAGGGGCAATCTTGGCTCAACATGATGAGTGGGGAAAAGAACATGTAGTATACTATTTGAGGACACTCATAACATACAAGAATAAATATACACCAATTGAAAAGGATTATTTGGAAATGATGTTTATTTCATAAAAGTTTTGTAAGTACATGCTCAATAACAAGACAATAATCATCACTAATATCGATCTGCTCAAATATTTATTATGGGTAAATGCATGGAGTTGGTGGAGAATTATATGGAAATTTTACATAATACATTCATGTTATTTAAATTATGGCTTTATAATTACCAAGTCATAATGTGATCATATTATTTAAAATAAAAATTTGATTGTATTATTATTTTTAATAACATGATTATCTTATCATTGTTTTAAATAATGTGATCATGTTAATAATGTGACCACATTCCCTGTGTAACCAATATAAATAAAAACTAAAGCCGAATGAAAAAATCCTCATTTTTTATTCAAGCCTTCTTTCTTCCTACATATTTCTATTCCAAGATAGCATTTTAGGTTAGTGAGGCTAAACAGTCCCATATTTCATCCAAGGAAGCTACTAATTGATGATGCTACCATATAGAAGAGGTAAGTGCTAAAAATATACACTTTTTAAACCTAAATTTTAGTAATTTTTTATTATTTTAATTATTTAATTGGTAATTTATTTATTTTCAATAACCTATCCTACTAACCCTCCTATTCTTCTGCCTAACCCTCCTAACCCTCTCCATAACCCTCTAATTCCTCCTCCTAACCCTCCAACTAACTCTCCTATGGTTCCGAAAAATCCTCTAAGTACTTAGCAGAGTCTAGTTGACCACATTATTAAAAATAAAATTGAAATTTAGGAATTAATTGGGAGAATGATGGATCCCATTCCCACCAATACCCACCGCACCTATCAAGCCAATTCTCTTGAGACATTATTAGGTCAAATTGACTCTATAACAAGTTAAAATCATGGATAGGCTTTATATTGGGATAGTTGTATGGATTATTATACTAGAAAATTATCAGCACTTGAGGTCAATAACAGAGACATATAAAAACCTCCGTTTGAACCTTATTCATTGACCCAACCACCAATGCACCATTTCCTATAATTGTTAAATGGTTTCCAATCCATTGCTACCAGCATAATTTAATCATAGCCAAATTTTGAGACCAAGGGTGGATGGGTTTTTTTATCCATTGTGTAATAACCATGAGGTCCCATTGTATTTTTTGAGGAAACTCTATTGTGAATTTATCTTTAATGTGATTCTAAACTATTTTGATTATAGAAAGTATCAGGGCCAAGGGAAATGCTTTGAAAAGGATCAATTAGGTACACGTCATGACCATAATTACACTACAAGGATCCGTATCCAAAATCCACTTGAGATTTAAATCCCAATTTTATTTGAGCAAGTCATGGAGATCAACACTTTGCATGCTCTTGGTTCACTCACTGATACACTCATTCAATATATGGGTAGCCCCTCATAGATTGATACTAGAGATATGCCACCTAGTGTGCATACCTGAGCCCACCCTTTTATTTATTAAGGAGATATATGAACTAGACCTTCTGATGATAATGGCATTGGTGGTTTAGAGGGATTGGATAATATACTTATGAGTGATGATTTTTTAGCATGCACATTTGGTGCACAGACATCAACCACTACACAAATGCAAATATATTTTATATAAATGTCATGTTAAATTTAAGTTATTTTTGTAAATTTAATTTATCTAATAATATATATGCCATTTTTTATGTCCAAGAGGTGACAATTCCTTCATCATCATAGTCGACATTTTCCATATTTCGTTTGACACAACCATTATTTACATTTTCAAATGTAGTTGTTGGCCCATCCACTACTACATCTGTTTCTTTTAAGATGACACCTTTTACTTTTAAAGAGGTAAATTTTTGAGTTAATTTTATTCTCTATGTACATTTAGTTTATGTATATTTACCTTGTAAGTTTAAGTTAAATTTATCTATCAAGGATATCAAAATTCAAGTAAAATACTATTAAATACACTTTTGGTTTAATAAAGGAGAAAACATAGGCATATATATCTTTGATAATTTATAAATAATTAATTGAGACCTTGTTTACATTGAGTTGATGGCTCAAGTAAATATTCCTTCATCACTACGAGCCAAGATAGACATAGGCATTATTGCTGCAATGTCATCTACACAAGCACTAGTAAAGGTATTTATTAAATTATAATTTTGAATTTTAAAAATATACTTTTTAAAATAATTTTACCAAATAATTGGGGTAAATATAACTTATGTGAATGTATTGTGTATGGAAGGTTGTCCTATGACATCTAATAAATCTATTCAGATTATTAATAGGGAAACTTCTCATTTTTCTTCCCCATTTCAGAGGTGTATTTGAATATTTGACTCTGCTACTGACATGTTTGAACATCAAAAATAGATTGAACAGGGCTGTGAGCTTGTAGTAAGTGCATATTTAAATGATTTTTTTATTGTAGTTTAAAATTAATTTATTAATAATTGGTTTAATGTATTTTATGTTAAATTTGTAATAATATATGTATTTGAATAGGTTCATCTACAAGCAAATTATGATTTTAGGGCCCACAATTGGACCTTGGAGGAATCCAATGAATTAGAGAGTAAGTGTAAAAGGTTAGGGGACAAAAAGTGCCCTACTTATGGACATGATTTTTCTACAATTTTAGAAATTTGAACTTTTGTAGATAATTTGAGATATCTACACACTAAATATGAAGATGGTGTAAAAACATGAAATTTAGAATTTCTAGTCTAGTTTCCAAAACACTATTTATTTTTTTTAAATGGTTAATTATAACTAGGTCAAATATATATAATTTGAAGAGGAACTCTGGTTCTTTTAGAAAACATATTAGAGTGACGACCATGACATGCACCATTTTTTGAGAAACATTTAATATTATTTGTAACCCTTTGGGGAAAATTTAGATAAAAGTTTGTAGCACATCACTGTACTTTTTTGTATTATTTCAATGATTTTTTTAATGAATTTTACAAGTAACTAGATCCTAAAAATTGATAAATAAATGGATAGTCATCGATGAGTTAGGCCTAACTACCTCAAAAAAATTGAAAAACAACTGTGTTTAATGTGTCTAGAATTAAGTGTAATACATCACCATATAATTTGTTTTTCATTTGGGTTAATGAAACACAAATTACATGAACCTGTATAGGCATGTATGTTTGTGTCATGTAGTGGCATAAAAAAGACATAGATATAAGTAAATATAGTTTAAAACCTTAAATTATTCTTAAAAATATAATAACCATATATTTGGAAAGAGGAGAGTGTGCTCGTTGTGATGGTATCAAGTTTTTTAATTTTTCAATTGAAATTCTAAGTGTATTTGGAAATCAAATTTGAAATCTATTGTTTATTTTCATACCTTTCAATACTTGGCTATACATTGATAGTCCAAGCCTTTGGTTTGGGAATCCAATCCATTCCTAAGATAAAAGGTGTGGGAATTAAATTAAAATTAAAATACCAGGATTTTGTTAATAACATGATCACATTAATAACATGGTAATTAACATGATAACATTATATATTCTAAACATCCTAAACTTGAATAGGATCCATTAGGCCTAGTAGTCTTAAGATTGTTGTCTAAAATGACTTGTGCTATCAAATCCCCAATTGACATTATAATCAAGAAATTCCTTCCAGAGGGACCAATTAGTCTTAATTTTAAATATTATATTGAATAAAATACTTGATTGGTCAAATATGATGTGCAATTAGGGAAAAATATTCACAATATATAAATTAGGACATAGTTTGTTGTATGGGGTGAAAAATGCCTCAATTGATATTTTAGGTGGAATCAATTAGCTAGATAAGACTTAGTTATCTTAAATTATGTATAGTATTAAAAAAATATCAATTAATAAAATGGTGTACTTAAATCCCCAAATGACATTAGATGGATGTAATTCCTTCTTTGGGGATTAAGTGGCCCCAATTACATATCATATTGATCTTAAATACTTATTTTTTTAAATATGGTGTGCAATCAGGGCTAATGAAACCCAAATAGAACATTATATGGAAAAAATTACTTTTATGGGGCTTAGTTGGCCCTAATTATGTCTATAAGATAAAATCAAATGCATGATTAGCTACATATAGTTTACGATTAGGGCCATCAAAGTTGTAATTGACATTAGATGTATTTAGTTACTTACATGAGCTTTGGTTGTCCATAATTGCATATTTAATTGAACTAAACACTTGGTTTATTCAATTATTTATGTATTTGGAACCAATAAAGCCCCCTATTTGTAATATAATATTGAAATTTCTTACACAAGGCTTGTTTGGACTAAATTTCATAGATCATATTGAACCATTATATTTTTTCAATTGAATTGGTGCATAATCAGAATCCTAATTTTTATTAAAGATGGATCTATAATTCATTATAGAGGGTCTAATTGGTCATTATTTCATATAATATTCATGATAACACTCAATTATCTGAATAAGGTGTACAATTAGGGCCCCAATTAGAATTATGTTGACACAATTCTTTGGGCAAGCCTCAATTGGCCTTAATTATGTATCAATTGGAAGCAAATACTTAACTGGTTCAATATGGTATGAAATCAGGGCCAATTAAGCCCAAATTTCCATTATATATGAATGTAATTCCTTGCACATGGCTCTTTTGGACTGAATTTCATATCAAATTGAAAAACTACTTATTTTTTTAATATGGTGAGAACTTGGATCCCCAAGTGATATCATTTGGATATAATTCCTTACATTGAATCTTAGTAGAACCCTAGGATCAATTTAGCCTTAATTAACATCCTTTATATATAGTAATAAATAGGTTCATAGGGATGAACTTGGTTAAAATTACATCAGTCATTACCATAATTGACTTCATAAGCTCAATTTGTGATGATGTGGGGGATAATTGATCCCAAATTCACATTATTTACTCATAGATATACATTCAAGGAGATCAAACTTTCCCCAATCACCTTCATGATTATACCTTATATACCAAAAAAGCTATACCCTAAGCCCTTATCCCTAAACTCTATTTACTATAAATATAAACTCTTTAAACCTTGAATCAATCATTTTATCCCAAATTAACATCACTTAGACTAAGAATTAAGTTCACATAGATTATTGTGTCCTAAATCACATGATTGATTGACCCATTTAACTAATTCACTCAATCTGCACATGTGACATGACATCCATGGTATAATTACAACCTAACAACACATTTTATAGTCGCAAACAAGTCCAAGTGATTCAAATTATCCTAACTTATCTTTGTTATTGACCCTATGTACCCTAAACCATGTATATAAATTAAGACTTAGAAGCTAAATAAACCATAAACCCTAAACACTATACTCTAAATTATAAACCATTTAGAAGATAGGTATTTATCAACTTCAATTTAGTCCCAATTAACATCCTTTGTAGTAAAAATCTAGGTTGAACACATGGCATATCTACCGATCTTAGGCATTAATATACAGGTATTTAAACCTAAACCCTATAACCTAATCCCTAATTATCCTTCAAACATTTAAATTGTAAGCCCTATGCCCTAATGCCCACTATGAATCACAAACATACATGCCTTAAGATATAATTAATTTTATCATGAGATATCTTAATTTATGCACTTTTAAACCTATGGAAAAAGCCTTTGGAGTACCAATCTACATTTTTTCATATTTTTACTAAATTAGGGCTATTTTGAGCCCCTTTAACCTAATTAGCCAAAGAAGAGGAGAGGTAGTTGATTATTTTAGTTGAGGAGGCATTTGAGGCCAATTTGAGGGTCTTCAATAGCAAAATATGATTTGGGGAAAAATCAAAAGATTGATCTTATTTCATAAATTGATGTAATTAGTCAATTTGTATAATTTCATACATGATCTAGGCAAAATTGAGCCCTTAAACCAAATTTATAGCTCAATCAATTGTATAACATGTACATGGAATAATTGACCTTACTTTTATCAAAAATGTGCAAACATGAAGGTAATTAAGTCATAAATATGTTTCAAAATAATCTCAAATGTTCTTGAAATACCTTAGTGATTGAACCTCATTACCAAAATTGGCTTTGTAGGCTCAATTTGTGATGATATGGGGGATAATCAAGATCTCAAATTCACAATCTATAATCACAGATATAGGTTTAGGGATCGTAAATTCATCCCAATTGCCTACATGATTGTATAAATGTACCCTAAAACCTAAACCATAATCCCTAATCCTTAAAACTTTCTTAATTCCTAAACTCTAAATCACAAACATAAACTTTTTAAACCTTGAACCCCTCATTTTAGCCTAGAAATTAAAATCATTTATAGACTAAGAATTAAGTGCACAGGGCTCAGTTTGGCCTAAATCACATGACTGATTGACGCATTTGACTAATTCCCTTAATTTTCACATGTGACATCCAGGGTATAATGGCAACCCAAAAATAAATTTTATTATTAATAACTTATTATTATTTTTTGGGGCTTCGACATGCTAAGATCTTATTTCTCTAAGTATTAAGAAAGGTCCTCATAGCTATGCACCTTCACTTTAGACGTTAATTTTAATAACTAATTCTTAAAACATATATTATAATCCCTAATCCCTAATCCATAAACCCTATGCACTAATTTTCCTTAATCCCTAATCCCTAATCCCTTTTCTACATTAATTATAATTTAATTGCATTATTTAATAACATGATCATGTTATTATTAATGTAGGTAACACTCACTCCTCATTTCCAATTTATAACCCCATAGATTATATCAACAATAACAAGATCATGTTATTTTTAATATTATCTTCCCAATGGATTGGGTGTCTTGGGACTTTGTGGAAATCATAATTGGATCACATTATTTAGTAACATGATTGCACTATTGTCCATATCAGTTTCCTAATGCGTTGGTTGTGCAAGGACCTTGCATAAAACTTAACACGATCATGTTATTTAGTAACATGATAATGTTATATAACGTGATCATGTTATTATTATTTTAGTGATAGTCTCACTCATAAATGACTATTTTTATCTCAAATCAAAACTTTTATCCATAGAAACATTATACGAGATCTTCATACCTATATACTTGACCCCACCTTTAAAAAGTTGTCAATTGTCCCTTCTAATGGGTTTTAGATCATGTTCAAAGAGGAAAAAGAAGTTGACTAAGAATAAGACACAAGAGGAATTAGAATATTTCAAAGAGAAACCTAAGCTACTAATTCAAAAATTTCATGGTAAATAAGGTACAAACCCTTATCTTGATGAGATAAATCTTGTAGATAATGAGCCAATTGATGATAATGAATTAATCAATGATGAAATTAACTATAATAAATTGAATAATGTTGAAATTGACCATAATGAAAAGAATAATAATGAAATTAACCATAATGAAATGAATAATAATGAAATTGAAAATAATTAAGTAGTTAATGTTGAAAGTTCACATTCAAAGTTCCATGTTTTTTATTTTGTTGATGATGATTCACCCCTATAAATGAAAAAATTTTATGGAAACAAATAATTATGGAATTAACCATCAAAAAAATTTCATGGAAATAGATTATGAATAAATTAACAAAGAAGAATTTAATGTCATCCCACCTCTAAATAATGAAAGTAATAACCATTTTCAAACACCTTCTCAATAAATTCCACCATTACAAACACCCACAATAATTGTGCATAGAAAATAAAAGTACTTAATTGAAGTTGATGAAAATATTTTAAAACCAATGCATAACAAAATGTCTGATCACCATTCAAGAAGACTGAATCAACAAATTTTGGATATTTTCTTTATAATTTATGGTATAATAGTCAAAGATGTCAATTATTTATTTCATTAATAAAATTGATTAAGATGAGACCAATAATGTACACATTAAGACTAAGAACATCTAACATAGATGATGAAGTTGTTGAAAATCTACATGATGTATATCATATTGTAGGCAAAAAATCATGAACAAAAGATTGTAATGCTACCTATTGTATACTTACAACTTGTGTAGTAAGTGACATACTAGTGAAAAAATGAATGGTTTCAAAAACAATTTGAACACTTCATATAAATAGAAAAATAATACGAAAAAGAATTTAAAGACATGAAAGACTTAATGAACCTAATACCAATGAGTTTTAGGTATTCTTTGGTAGACTTCCAAAAAAGGACAAGGCTCTATCCAATACTCTCAAAGACTTACTTGCTCAATTTTGAAAAGAAAATACAAAAGTTTCACCCAATGCAAGAGATGTTGTGAAAAGAAGACTTAGTTCTCATAACCATCTATTGCATCCAAAACATTTATTAGATATGACTCAAACATAATTTTACTCAAAAATTTTCAAACAACATCCACAAATTTCTATTTCTAAAAGATATTTTGAGATGGAAAAACCTTTTTATGTTAAAATAAATCACACATGCACTAGTTTCTGTAGTAGGAAACATGTTGAATTTTCAATGCACTATGATGTTTTTCCCTATATTCATTGTAATTTTCATAATAAAATTTTATAGGAGTATGGAATTGAATTGCCACCAAAAATTAGCTAGGGAATTTATTCCAACTATATTCTGCAAAAGATCGGATGGGTAATTATTTTACAATAAATCATGTTTAAACGGAAATTGTAGCATTTGTGGTAGATTACCAAATTTTAAAAAATGTATCCATGAGGAGATTACAAGTACAATTAGAGAGGAATTAGTTAGTTTAAGTAAATATAACTTAGTGACTTATCAAATAAAATATGGAAAAGAATCTAAAAGGTGTGAGTTTGTTACAAAAAAGATAACTATTTTAGAATTTTGGGTCAATTTTAGGGAGAAGATTATTTATAGATATGCAAGGCACACATAGAGGGCTAGATGATTGGATGAACATTTCAAGATATGAAAGGATACATTCCCACTTGGATCCATTATTTCAATAGTTGATTTTTCATCAAATTAAATATTCAACCCCCAAATGGAAGTTCAATCATAGTATTAAAAATCATCACAAGTTGCCATATTCATGCATATAACATTCATGCATGCACCTAATATATAGAGAAATAATGAAAAATATTAAGGGAGTACCATTTATATATAGGTGATGACAAATCAAATTACTAAGAGTATGTTCAAAGTTATTTTAATAATTTATATGAATAGTTGAGTGAGAACAACATTACTTTCAATCAACATTACATATCATTAGACAATTACACATCATAATTATAAAATGGTTGAGTAGGATGCACATTACCACATGTGTATAATATATTTAGAGTTTCATCAATGCTTGCCATGGCAAAGGGGAACACGAAAAATGTTGAAGCATGTGTAAAAAGAGTTATTGCAAATGAATTAAAATTTGAAGAGGGTGTTCATTTGATAGATGCAAAAAATGTGATTGAATGGCGTAATGAGAACATGTGTCATGGTGCTCAAACAAATTATACAATTCATAGATATTTATAATTAATGGAGGAGTAAAAATTAGAAAATTATGAGGATTGTATGACTCTAATGGGTTCAAGTGACCTCCACTCATTTCATATCTCAAATGCAAGTTCTGAGATTGTTCATATGAGACACTTGGCATGTTTATGTTCTACATGTGTGGACTTTATTTGGAATGAGTGTGAGTCACAAGAGTGGGTGGATGATTCTAGTTCTAAACCTATAATTCCAATCAACACATATTAGGTTACAATATCATTTCAACTTATAAATATGACATCATCAAATGACTTTGACCATGTATCTGATCTAGTGCAACTACGTAGAATATTTTTCATTATGTAAAATTTATTTTCATTATTTATATATCTTCATATTGTCACTATAAATTATTGTTTATGATGTATAGGGCATGTTTTTTAAATTATTATAGATGAGGATAATGAAGAAGGAACTGATTACTACTTGTGTCAATGTGTAGAGAGAAATAATAAATTGACTTCCCTAGTTAAAGATGGCAAAAACATTGACTATCTAATTGGGTCAGTTGTAGTCACTGGAACATGGTTTCAAACATATCCTATAAAAAATTTAGATCAATGGTTTTTTCAAGAGTTTGAAATGCATGGGAAGATACTTCACTATTCAAATTTGATTCTTGTAATGAATATTCACTTACAAAAATATCATAGGAGGCCATTAAATAGGAAACTATGGAAAGTTTGAGAGTCAGATTATGAAGCTATTCTTAATACTATCAAGGTTAGAGTAGATCCTAGTAATTCATTGGATTGAAATATAGAAGTATGTAGACTTTTAAAATGTAGATGTAATCGATTTTACCAAATGTTTTTTATTTTATAGGTATTACATATATAAATTTCATTTTTAATTGCTTATTAAAAATTATTTATAGGTTAGTGGTGTCAAATAAGCTTCCACCTTCATGTGCTTGGCATTGTCAGTAAAGAATTATATATTTTTGAAGCTAATATAAGCTTAGGTTTTATGCATTTTTGCTCTGGGTTGTGATTATAGGGCTTAAAGAGGTAAGTGAGGGATCTAACGATTCATATAAATGACTTACAATTTTTGTTTTATGCATGTTTGAACTTAGGATAAAAAATTACATTTTTATTGTATTAGGAAGGGTGTTTTTGAGGTGAAAATGAGTGGTGGCGGTGGAATTTTTCACCCATGAAGCATCAAAACCACATTTATGCAACCACAACTTGAATTTTGACAACATTTATTGTCAATATTTCTGCTCTCTAGAATGACGGTGATAATGCACTTCTAACTGGATCCAAATGTCATGGAGGCATAATAACATGTAATTTGTCTGTGTGTGTGTGTGTGTGTGTGTGTGTGAGTGAGTGATAAAAGTGATATATTCATATGTGGAGATCTCAAATATAGAAATTATAATTGGATCTTGAAACATTGCTTGTTTACTGATAAAAACTTGCATTGTTAGACCCATCACTGTAACTTGTGTAACAGATTGATCTCAAATATTCCACCTAAGTGATATAGGGTTAAATTATGTGGATTAATGAGGTATGTGAGGGATATGATGGTTCATGGAAATGACTCAGATTTTTCATTTTATGCATGTTTAAACTTAAGCTAGACAATTACATTTTTTTATTGGGAATGGTGTTCTTGAGGCTAAAATCAGTGGCAGGTTTGTCAATTAATCTTGATGGGAGGCCTAGAAACTAGTCTTAAATATTTTTTACCACTTTAATGTGTTGGTGATGGTAGGTTTCACCCATGAAGAATGGGAACCAGAGTTCTCCAACCACAACTTGAACATTGACAATATTTGTTGTCAATGTTTCCACTCTCTAGAATAGTAGTGAAAATGGACTTTCAAGTGGATTCAAACATCATGGAGGAATAATAACATGTAATTTGATTATATATATGTGATAAAAGTAATAAATTCATAGGTAGAGGTACCAAAGGTAGAAATGGAAATTGAAGCTCGAGAAGTTATTTGTTCACTAACAAAAACTTACATTTTTGGACCCATCACTACAACTTGTCTAACATATTGATCTTGAATATTCATCTCAAATGATCTAGGGTGGGATTATAGGACTTAAGGAGGAACACAAAGGATCTGATTTTTCATATAAATGACTTATAATTTTTACTTTATACATGTTTTAACTTAGGCTAAAAAATTGCATTTTTCTTGTATTGGGAAGGGTGTTCTTAAGGCTAGAATGGGTCATGGGTTTGTTGATCGAGACTAATAGGAGGAAAATAATTTGGTATTAGAGGTTATTTTGCTCCCTATACATGTTGGTAATGTTAATTTTCACACATGAAGAATTAGAACCAGATTTCTATAACCACAACTTGAACTTTGACAACATTTATTGTTAGTATTTTCGCTCTCCATAATGATACTGAAAATGCACTTTTAGGTGGATTCAAACATCATGATGGAATAATAAAATTTAATATATATATATATATATATATATATATATATATATATATATATATATATATATATATATATATATATATCTGTGTGTGTGTGTGTGTAGGTCCTAGAGATAGAAATGCCAGTTAGAGCTTGAGAAGTTTCTTGTTCACTGACAAAAACATGCATTTTTGGACCCATCACTACAACTTATCTAATAGATTAATATAAAATATTCCAAATAAGTGATCTAGGGAATGATTAGAGGGATTAAGTAGGTATATGATATATTTTATGGTTCATGTAAATGAATTACAGTTTTTGTTTTTTGCATGTTTGAACTTAGGCTAAAAAATTGCATTTTTTCTTCTATTGGGAAGGGTGTTCTTGAGGCCAAAATAGTTTGTGGGTTTATCGATTGGGCCTGATGAGAGGCCAAGAACCTATTCCTAGAGTTTATCCACCCACTATATATGTTGGTGGTGTTATTTTTCACCCATGAAGCATCTGAACTAGATTTATGTAACCATAACTTGAACTCTCACAACATTTGTTGTCTGTGTTTTTGCTCTATAGAATGGTAGTGAAAATGCAATTCCAGGTGGATTCAAACATCATGGTGGCATAATAACATGTAATTTATCTACCTATATGTGATAAAATTAATATGTTTTTAGGTGGAGGTCTTGGAGGTAGAAATACAAGTTGAAGCTTGAAAAGTTGCTTGTTCACTAACAAAAACGTACATTTTTAGACCCATCACTACAACGTGTCTAGCAGATTGATATCAAAGCTTCCACCTGAGTGCTCTCAGGTATGATTAGACAGATTATGGAGGTAAATGAAGGACCTAATATTTAACACAAATCATTTATAATTTTTTTTCTATTCATGTTTGAACATAGGATAAAAAATGCATTTTTCTTGTATTGGGAAGGGTGTTCTTAAGGCCAGAATGGGTGGTGGCTTTATCGATCAGGAATGAAGGGAGGCTAAGAACCTAGTCATAGATGTTATCCTCATCATTGCACATGTTATAAATGTTATTTTTCACCCATGAAGTAGTAGAACTAGAGTTTTATAACCATAATTTGAACTCTGACAACTTTGACAATTTTGATAACTTTGACAACATAAATTAGAGACCTATAAACTTAATGAGTAATTGATCTATTTACCTATTGAACTATTGGCAACTTTGAAAACTTTGACAACTTTGAAAATTTTGACAAATTTGTCAACTTTGAAAATTTTGACAACTTTGATAATTTTGACAAGTTCGACAATTTTGACAACTTTGGCAACTTTGACAATTTCGATAACTTTGACAATTTTGGCAACTTTGACAATTTTGACAACTTTGACAATTTTGATAACTTTGACAACTTTGAAAATTTTGAAAACTTTAAAAACTTTAACAGTTTTAACAACTTTGACAACTTTGACCTATTAACCTATTGACCTATAGAACAAATAAACCATGTTTACACCCTATTTTAGGTTAACATTCAGTTTTGGTTTTGTAACCTGACATTCCATTCGAGGTAGATGGTGAAGAGTATGATTATTAAAATTTTCCTTCTCTTCAGTTTTATGGAGAATGTGGAGTTGAAATACATATGAAGAGTTAGAGTAATATTTTTATAATATATAGATGGAAAATATTTTTTAAGTTTCACTTTGATCATAGTTCTTTCCCATTGAAAGTCCATATGATCCTAAACTTAGAATTCTATATACATTACTCTTTGTATTGAATCTTGTCTTTGATTCAAAAAGTGATAGAGTAGGGTTTATAATGGTTATAGAATATGGTGATAAAATTATTATTAGTTATATATTATTTTTATGTTGAAAAACCTAGAGACCTTGCATACCCCTATTTATAACATACAAAATACAGTGTTAAATGACTGAGATTTCTTGTTTATGAATTCCTTGAGGGTTGTGATAACTTGATCATTGAATTAAATAGTTATAAGAGTTTTAGATAGACATAATCCAAGAATTATATAATATTTAAAGTCCTGGTTGGACATTATATGCAGTTATTTTTGGTTTTGGCCTATATAGTTGCTACAAACCCTTACTTTTAAGGTTTTGACCATAAGAAGAGATTCAACCCTTAAAAATTATTGAAAATTTGTAAAATAGTATGTATTGGGGTATATTAAGTTAATAAATCTATTTCATACTTGTACCTTCTATATTTCATATTGTACTACCATGTAGGGTATCAACTAGCCTAAGAGACCTAGTGAGAAAGAGCTTAAAGAAGAAAGTTGAAATTAGGTGAAGATTTGAGGACCAAAATTGATTGAAAAATAGTATTGGAAAAAAGGGTGGTCAAATATAATTTTTTTTTGGTGAAAGTGTCTCCATAATGGTCAAACCTTGGAGGTTTATGCATTTTAAGGGCTAATTGGAATGTCAAATAAGCTTAGAGGCACAAGATTTTGCAAAGGAACCTAACTCAAGACATTGTGTGAGGTAATGGAATGAAAAAGGGTTGTCCAAAACCTAATTATATTTATTTAATAATCTGTGTATGGAATAGAACATAATATTTTCCCTAAATCATTGATACAAGCCAAGATAAAGGCTAAAGAGAGAAATATGAGAAAAGATAAAAGAGAGAGGGGTTAAAAAGTATTAGTTATGTTATATGAGTAGGATAAGGAGTCATAATGTAGTAGATAATTGAATACTCAATATTAGATAAAAATACCTTTGAGATCAAGATCCTGAACACTTTCAAGTTGCTGAGAAAGCTCTGCATCAAAAGCATGCAAAAGAAGCATGTACAAAGAGAAGAAGGACATTAAGCCTAAGTTATAAGAGTGTCATTACTCATTTCCACTACATAATGAAATTTAAAAACTTTAATTTAAAAAAATATGTAAGATTTGAGATATATAGCTTTAAAAAGAATAAATTCTTAATCCTCATTTGTGCATGCATAAAACATTAAATACGAGATTTGATATGGATAATAATTTAGAAGATCAAAACAACACTATATAATAACACACAATGAAATAAAAACTAAATATATCAAGCCATGATAACATAAAATATATGCAAATACATGTCCAATGTTAATAATACGTAGATTGGGTCATGATAGCTATACAAAAACATTACATCTACCAACATAGTATCTAATGTTTATTGAAAGTCACATGAGCATATACAATGAAAAAAATGCATCAATACCTTATGGGCATATAAAATATTGCATATCATGTATGTAAGACATCATATTCACCAAATAACCTCCCTCTCTTTGCCTTCTTCACAAAATACTCTCCCTGGGATGCCCTACAAGTAGATGTAGACCCTTTTAATGCCTTAGATGCTCCAAGGTCTAACTTCAGGTCTAACACTCATAGCTAACTTACAGATAAGCCTGTTTAAATACAAGAATTATTATGAAATTAACATAAAATACAATCAAATAATTGTTAAGAAATTAATTTTAAACTACAATTAAAAAAACCATTTAAACATGTGCACTTACTAAAAGCTCATGATCCTAGTCAATTTATTTTTCATGCTCAATCAAGTCAATGGTTGGCTTACCTATCCAAATAGGCATCTAAAATATGGGAGGAACGTGAGAAGTTACCCTAATCACCATTTGAATGGGACTATTAGCTATCATAGGACAACTCTGCATACACAATACATAAACATATGTTATATTTTCCCTAAATACACATGTACTAAAATTATTAAAACAAGTCTACTTTTACAATTCAAAATTATAAGAACCAATATATACCTCTGTCAGTGCCTATGTATATGACATTATAGTAGTAATGCCTATGCCTTTCTTAACTCATAGAGAGGGAGGAGTGTCAGTACCAACCATCGACTATTCATGTAAACAAGGTCAAGATCGTAGTTTTATATAAAGTACATCAAATCTTATAATATGGAAATTAAAACATTTAATAAAATATTTTGTACATGTAAAATATTTTTTTATATAAGTACTTGAATGAAATGACACATTGTAGGAAAGAATAAGACAAGCACGCATGTGAAAATACACTTACATCTAAAATTATAAGCCATCTATTGATGTGTTAGAGCAACAACCTAGTACCAAAACCAAAATTAGAGGATTAAAACTATGAAAGGGACTATATAATATACTAGTTTATTTTTTTTCAAATTGATAATTTTAAATATAATTGGGACAAGATATTAAATTCATGATATATTACATGTTGGAATATATTGTTTGTTGATTTATTACTTGTCTAAAAATAGGGGTTTGACCCAGGTTTGGTCCCTCGTAACTAATTCCTTTTGGATGAATTTCTAAGATTAACTTAGATTATTTAGGGATATTTTAAATAATGTTTTAGAAAGCTAGGCCTATATTTTATGGAGTAGAGTGATGAATTATGATTGGCTTGCTATGATTATAGAGAAATTAATGACTAATGATTTGGCCACACTATATATAACAAGGATAATCTAGATTACGTAGGTGGGGATTGTTGTCCCATCGAGTAGTTTCCTTTGATTGGCCTATTCACCAACTAAGATGTGTCATGTAAAACAATTTCAGGTTTTGATTAGGACACTAAGCTTATCGGATAAAGGTAGGGTTGTGGCCTTCATAGAGGATTATAATAGAGGTAAGGTTGTTAATTAGTTGTAATGCTTTAGTGTATGATCACATGACCCCTATACTCATCATGGTCTAGGTGTATGATCACATGACCAGTGCCAATGACAGTTATAGATTGGGATAATGGGGGCCATCAGGACTTCTAGTTAGATAGGTATGCCACCATTGAGATACATTTTATGAGTGGTGGATACACTAACAATGATATATTTTTTAGGTCTACTATATTAGGATATTTTAGGATAGATTGTGAATGAGGTGAACACTATACTACCATCACAGGAAAAATTGGGAGATTCCTAATTGAAGGAGTACAGTTAGAAAAAAATCCTATGTCTAGGTCATAATTATGGTAGGAAGCTAACATTAAGTACAACTAGCACCATAATATGTAGATACTTAGATGTAGAAACAAGAATAGGATAGATGGTGAGGAGATGAAGTTTAGGGGGAAACAAGGGAGAGAATACACTCATTAGAGATGAACCAATAGGATAGGTTCAAATGCTAAGATGAGGTCCAATTAAGAATTATACCTAGACTAACATGAAGTTACCCAAGTAAAGTAGTGAGTTGGTTTCTTTTAGTTACTTTCTATGTTACTTTATAATTTATTACTTAGTTATTGTTTCTTTATGTGACTAGACATATAATTTATTCTCTTATTATATGGTTTTAGAGTCAATCACTTAGTGATGGAGCATGATCAAAGAAACCTTGGTATAACCAAGAGACAAAAAATTAAAGAAGTCATATCCCACATCACTCATCAACATGTATATGTAAACAACTACAGCTATAACAAATGAAAAGATTAAAACATATATGTAAACAATTTTTACCTCCATATATGTAAATGGCATCATTCTAATAGAAGTAGATGTAGTGGTGGATGTCCCATTAGTTAGATATGAATGTGAAAACAATGGTTGCAACAAATTGAATGTTGTAAATATTGGTTGTGACAATTAAAGAACTATCACATCCTGTGACATAGAAAACTAGATATATATTATATTAAATTTTTATGTAAATTAATTATTAGCACAGAAATTAAATTTCAAAATATAACTTTAATGTAACATGACATTTATATAAAATATACCTACATCTATGTGGTGACTAATGATTGCATTCCAAATATGCGTGCCAAAACCTCATCACTCATAAGAATATGATCTAAGCCATTTGAACCACTAATGCCATCTTCATGAAAAGGTCCCATGTACATATCTCTACATGAATCTTAAGGCTAGGATTCAGGTTGAGTAGCCTGATATGTATCTATAGCATCACTCTGTGAAAGCCTACTCATATGATAAATCAGTGTATTGGGGAGTAAGCTAAGAACATGGATATTGTCTATCTCCATGGCCTAGTGAACCATAGAGGGCATCTCAAGCTCAAGAGGCTTTTGGATAAGAATCTATGTTGGCCAATTAGGGGCACAATGTGCACCTATTCGATTCTATGGAGAGCCATTTCCTTGGCCTTGAAACTCACTAAAATTAAATTAATTGGGAATATGGTTGAGGATAAACTCACAGTAGATTTTCCTCAAAACATATAAAGAGACATCATCATGTTACATGGTGGATATTCCAAGACCATCCACCATCAATCCCAAAAAATGGTCGTGATTAAGTTATGTAAAAAATGATGGAAAGGAAAACCTTTGGCCGTTATGAGAAAGGGGCATTGGTGATTGGGTCAATGAATAGAGCACAAATGTCAGCTTTTGAAATTTATAAATTCTTGACTTGAATCACTAATAATTGGTTAGCATGATAGGCCCTACAATTATCTTTATATGAGGTTCATCGATCAATTTGATTTGTTATCAAGTAAATTTGACCTAATAAGGTATATAGGGAATCAACTAGATAGGTGCGGTGGGGGTTGGTTGAAATGGGATCTCTCATTCTATCAATTAAGTTTTAGTTTCAAGTTTGTTTCCAACAATATTATCAATCAAAAAATATTGAGTTCTAGCGGTTTTTGGGGAGCTGTACGATGGTTGGATGGAGGGACAAGAGGAACCACAGGGTTTTTTGGAGAGTTTCGGGAAAGGATCAACCAAATGGTTTTGTGGAGTGTTTTGAGGGATAGTAAGATGGGTTGTTAGCAAAAAACAAATTATAATTAAAAACATGGGTTAAAAATAATGAAAATTATCAAAAATTAGGGTTAAATAGAGAATATTTTGATGACTTACCTCTCATACATGGTGGAATCATTGGTAAATAGGCCTATGGTGTGAATTTTGGTAATTCTTTGCACTTTTTGGCATGTTTTAACATAAAATGTGATCCTAGAGCAACCAAGGAGGAGAAAATGCGAATGCAAAATGAATACATTTTGTGTTTGGGTTTCTATATTTATTTTTTGGGACACAAGGAATATGATCATGTTATCATTAATAATTTTATTGACTTACTATTTAATACAATGTGATCATATTATTTAATAATGCCATCACGTTATTTAATAATTTAATTGTGTTATTAAATAATGTCATCATGTTATGATTCAACAATCCTGAGCCTAGCCTTAAGTAACATGATCATGTTAATTAAATAACATGATCATGTTATTAATTAACATGATCACATTGTGATAAATTTCCACAAAATTATCCCTCAACTCCATACACTTACCCTTAAGGGATCTCCATATACTAGTAGGGCAATCATAGGGAGAGTCTTCTACAAGGAAGGCAAAGAGAGGGAGGTTATTTGATGATTATGATGTATTACATGATATGTACTATTTTGTATGCCTATATGGTAATTTATTCATTTTTGGAATTGTATATGAATATATGACATTCACCCAACATTAGATACTATGTTGGTAGATGTAATTTTATGTATGTTTATCATGGCAGTTTGTGTATTATTGACATTATGTATGTGTCTATATGATTTTTTTAGATTTTTGATTTGAATTATGTTTATCTATATAATTTATATTTAGTTTTAATTTAAAATGTTATTATATAGTATTTTTTTTATGTTTGAAACTATTGTCTATTGGATATTGTATTTAATGTTGTACACAAATGAGGATTTTTTTTAATGCAATAAATCTCGAATCTCACATATATTTTTAAATTAATGTTTTATTTGATTTTATTTAATGGAAATGACTAATGATAATCTTATCTATTTTAAATTTATTATCACCAATTTATAACTTTTTAAATTACTATTAACATAATTCAATTTCACATAAAGCCCATACCTAGTCATGTTCAAACTTGTATAATGAAAGGACATAAAATCAATCATAAATCCCTACAAATTTATCACTAGGATACCTATACCTTCAAGTTACCTAATGTTTCACCTTCACCTAGCACAAATGCATTTTTTACAAGCTTTTATTGAAACTAGGCCTACTACTTGTATGACTTGTATGATTCTTGTTCCTTTATATTTTTCCTCGCCTCTCTATTAATCTCTCTGAATACCTCTTCTACACTAAACTCCTTTTAATGACCGTGTACATGGTCTACTTATTCCTCTTTGGAATTTTATCTTTGCTAAACATTCAAGATGAACTTCTACCTAACCTTGATTATAATTTCTTTAGTTTGATAAAATCCAACTTTATTGACTTTAAATAGAATATTCACTCATGAGAAAATGATCCATCTTCGGCCAAAACCCTTTATCATCCCCTAATACCACCTAAAGCACAATTTGCTATGCTATTTACAATAAGGATATGAAATTCCTATTCATATGATCCAAGATCATGAAGAACTCTAACCTCACTTATCCACTCTTGTTCTCAATTTGTTTTAAAATCCAATCTCAAACAATCCTCTTTTAAACTAGGCAATTACCCATCAGGTATATTCTTAACTAGTGATCAATCTCCCAGATCTACTCTCTTTGTTTTGAATAATCTTCTTTAATAAACTTTGGATAGGTATTAGGAAAAATCAAGGATTTATGTAGGTGTCAAAACTTATAATAAATCAACCAACTGTAGGTCTCTATGATATTGAACTCTCATTCTCAAATTCTATCTTTTTATTTTTCTAGGTCTCTAGATCTAGTTGTTATTCTAATAGGTCCATTTATAAAAATAGAGTTTGTATCTCTTAAAAATTATATTCTATTAGTCTTTTATAATTTTTAACATGTTCTAACCCTTACCCAAGTTTCTAGAACTCAAATCAACCAAAAACTCATCTTACCTTGTACACAACTTTCCCAAAAATGGTCTTCTACAGCTGTAAATATAAATAGTCATATATACCTAAAATTTTAAACCTCTTTTCAACACAATGATAATTGGTCTAAGTTTTAAGATTCATTCTCTAGCTATTCACACTGTTTTAGACCTTATTGTTCAATTGTTTGAGTTTTAGAGATGTTTTACTCATTAATCCCTTACTATAGTTTTAATTAGTATTTATACAAGATGAGAGCTTGGATAAGACTATTTTCAACATATATTATACATCTATTTGGTTTCTAAGACTGGTTTCTTACCCTTCAACACCTCACTCATTTAATACCTTCAACACCTCACTCTTGACATTTTATTGCTTTCTAGGCCTATCCCTTAAGGGTATTAGGCATCCTAAAACTAATCTTTGATAAATGACATTTGAAAACATCACAAACCTATTATATAATCCAAATAACATTGAACACTTAGAATACACTTTAATTTAAAAGTGGGTGACAAAAGGGAGAGAGGAATGTATAAACACTGAGAATAAATGTTGTCAAAGTTTAAGTTGTGATTTCAAAACTGTGGTTCTAATGATTTGTGACAAAAAATGACACTACCAAAAATTCAGGGGGTGGATAACCTCTAAGACCAAGTTCTTGGCCTCTACTAATCAGGTATAATCAACAAACCAACCACCCATTCTAGCCTGAATAATGCCCTTCCCAATATAAGAAAAATGCAAATTTGTAGCCTAAGTTCAAATACACATAAAAAAAACCTACAAGTCATTTATGTGAACTATTAAATCCTTCCCATACGTATATAATCACACTCATATCACCCTAGGGCACTCAGGTGGAACCTTTAAGAGCAATCTTTTGGACAAGTTGTAGTGATGGGTCCAAAAAAACATATTTTTCGCATAGAATAGACAATTTCTTGAGCTGCAACAACCATTTATACTTCTAAGGACTCCACCTAATAATCTATCACTTATATCAAATATAAATAAGAAAATTATATGCTATCTCACCACAATGATGTTTAAATCCATCAGGAAGTGCATTTTCATTACTATTCAGGAGCACAAAAATAATAACAACAAATATTGTTAAAGTTTAAGTTGTGGTTGAATAACTATGGTTACAATGATTTGTGAGAAAAAAATGACACTTAAAACATGACCAAATGGGTATATAATATTGATCGATAAACCCAGCACCCATTTCAACCTCAAGAGCACCCTTTCCAATACAAGAAAAATGCAAAATTTTAGCCTAAGTTCAAACATACATAAAATGAATCATGTTAGTCATTTTATTTAATCATTAGATCCATCCCATGCCTCTTTAATCTATATAATCACACCCCAGATCACTCAAGTGGAACCTTATAGATAAATCCTTTGGACAAGTTGTAGTGATGGGTCCAAAAATGTAACTTTTTAGCATTCAATAAACTTCTTGAGCTCCAAATGGCATTTCTTCCCCTGTAACCTCCACCTAATAATTTATATCATTGATCATGTATATATAATAGAATTACATGCTATCAAACTACCATGGCATTCAAATCCACCTAAAAGTGCATTTTCACTACTATTTAGGAGCATAGAAATATTGATAATAAATGTTTTTAAAGTTTATGTTATGGTTGTAAAGCTTTGGTTCTGATGCTTCTTGACTAAAAAATGACACTATAAATATAATTTGGGGTTTAGATAATGTCTAGGAGTAGGTTTTTATCATCCCATCAGTCTTGATCAATAAACCCACCACCCATTCTAGCCTCAAGAATGCCCTTCTGAATACAAGAAAAATACAAATTTTTAGTGTAAATTGAAACACATAAAATAAAAACCTATAAGTCATTTATGTGAGCTAGAAAATCCCTCCCCTAAATATTTAATCCCTCTAATCTCACCCTCAAGCACTTAGGTGGAACCTTTTAAAGCAATCTATTGGACAAGTTGCAGTGATAGGTCTAAAATGCAACTTTTTGCCATTAAACAAGCAACTTCTTGAGCTCCAACTAACATTTCTACCTCAAAGACCTCCACCTGATAATATATTACTTTGATAATTTCTAGATATGAAAATTTAATGCTATCACAGTAACACAATGTTTAAATCCACTTGAAAGTGCATTTTCACTATCTTTCTAGAGTGAAGAAAGACTGACAATAAATGTTGTCAATGTTTAAGTTGAGATTGTTGAACATTGGTTCTAATTATTCGTAACCAAAAATTAACACTACCAACATGTACATTTAGGTTTATAATGTCTAGGATCAGGATATTGACCTTCCATTAGTCCTAATCGACAAACCTACCACCCATTGCGTCCTTAAGAATGCCCTTCCCAATAGAAGAAAAATGCAATTTTTTAGCCTAAGTTAAAACATGCATAAAACAAAACTTATAAGTCATTTACTTAAACCTTAAAATATATCCCAAAGATACTTAATCCCTCTAATCTCACCTTAGATCACTTAGTGAAATATTCTAGATCAATTCATTGGACAAGTTGCAGTGACGGGTCTAAAAATGTAACTTTTTGGCATTGAAGAAACAACTTATTGAGTTAAAACTACCATTTCTACCTCCAAGATCTCCACTTGAGAATATATCACTTTTATCACATATAGATAGTAAAATTACATATTATCACACCACCATAATGTTTAAATACATGTAGAAGTGAATTTTCACTATTGTTTAGATAGTGTGGAAACATTGATAACAAATATTATCAAAGTTTAAGTTATGGTTGTAGAATTATTATTATGATGCTTCATGACCAAAAAATGACACTACCAACATGTATTATGGGGCATATAATATTTATGACTATTCTTTTGGCCTCCCATCAGTCTTGATTGAGAAACCCATCTCCCATTTTGAACTCAAGAAGTCCCTTCCTAATAAAAAAAATGTAATGTTTTAGCCTAAGTCCAAACATGCATAAAATAAACCTTATAAGTCATTCATATGAACTATCAGATCCATCCCCTACCTTTTTAATACCTATAGTTTCAATGTTAATAACTCATGTGGAACATTTGAGACTAATTTGTTGGATAAATTGAAGTGGCGGGTATAAAAATGCAACTTTTTAGCATTAAATAAGTAATTGCTTGAGCTCCAATTTCCATTTCTACCTCTGGGACCTCCACTTGAGAATATGTCACTTTAATCACATTTGTATACGTAAGTTACATGTTATCACACTAACATGATGTTCAAATTCACCTAGATGTGCATTTTCACTACATTCAAGAGCTTCTCTTAGCTTGAAGAATATAGAATTCTCTATTGATAGTGCGAACTACGTGAAGGTGGAAGCTTATCTAGAACCACTAACTTACAAAAAAACATTAAAAAGTAATAAAACATTAAATTCATATATACTAATTAGAAAAATACATTTGGTAATATTTATTACATATACAATTGAAAATTCAACATACCTGCATATTTCAATATAATGAACCACTAAGATCTACTCTAACTTTGATAGTATCAAGAATAAATTCATGGTCTAACTCCCAAACTTTCCATAGTTTCCTATTTAATGGCCTCCCATGATATTTTGTAATTTAATATTGGTTTTAAGAATCAAATTTTAATAATGCATTATCTTTTTGTGCATTTCAAACTCCTTAAACAACCATTGATTTGAATTTCTAAACAACATGATCATGTTATTATTAATATTAGGTCTTGTTAAACATGGAAATTGTGAAGAAAATTTTATCTATATTAAGAATAATGTGACCGTGTTATTAAATAACATGATCAATTTATTCTTAATACTTGGTTGGGGTTAATCATAGACATTGAGAAGCGAGTTTTTTCTATATTAATAATAATGTGATCGTGTTATTAAATGATGCAATCATGTTATTATTAATACTCAGTTGGAGTTAAACATAGACATTGATAAGTGAGTTTTATCTATATTAAGAATAAGATGATCACATTATTTAATAACATGATCATGTTATACTTATTATAGATTAGGGATTAGGGATTATGATATTATGATAGGCTTATAACTTATGATTTAGGGTTGATGGATTAGGGATTAAGGCATGTAGGATTTAGGTTTAAGGGTGTATATAAAGTCCATTCACTCTATGAAATGTGAATCTAATTCTTAATACAAAGGATATTAATTGGGACTAGATCAATTGGTATTAGGGAAAGTTTATGCTCTATGATTTAGGGTATAGTGTTTAGGGTTT
This sequence comes from Torreya grandis, assembly GCA_037957365.1. Classification (NCBI taxonomy): domain Eukaryota; kingdom Viridiplantae; phylum Streptophyta; class Pinopsida; order Cupressales; family Taxaceae; genus Torreya; species Torreya grandis. The sequence continues at coordinate 617,109 of JARHVA010006951.1, forward strand.
ATAGTTTAGGGATAAGGTTTTAATGTATATATGGTTTAGGGTACATAGGGTCAATCTCAAAGATAAGTAAGGATAATTTGAATCACTTGGACCCATTTTTGACTACATAATGTGTTTTTAGGTTGTAAATATAACCCATGTCATCATGCATATTGAGTGAATTAATAAAATGAGGAAATCAGTCATGTGATTTAGGCCAAACTAATCCTTGCGAACTTAATTCTTAGTCTAAATGATATTAATTTGAGATAAAATTATTGGTTCAAGGTTTAGAGATTTTATATTTATTGTTTAGATTTTATGTATTAGGAACTTTATGGAATAAAGATTAGGGTAGAGGTTTTAGACTATATAAGGTACAATCATGAAGGCAATCAAGGAAAAATTGAGCTCCTTAAACATAGATATGTCAATAAATAATGTGATTTTGGGATCAATTAGCCCCCACATCATCACAAATTGAGCTAATTAAGAAAATTGTGGTTTAATGAGTGATGTAATTTTTACCAAGTTGATTCCTATGGACATAATTCTTACCATATACAAAGGATGTTAATTTTACATAAATTTATTGGTTTAGGTTTTAAGGTCCAGAATACAAAAGGTTTGGGGTTTAGAGCTTAAGGCCTAGGGTTTAAGGTAAATGGTAATGGGTTTAGGGTTTAATTTAAATGGTATAATATTTAGGGTTTAAGATATCAAATATAGTGTCTAATCACTAAGGTAATTGAAGAAAATTTGAGCTACTTTTTCACCTATTTGTGACAATTACCTTCATGTTTGCATTTCTAATAAAAGTAGGGTCAGTTAAGATATACATATTACATACATTATATAATTGATTGAGCCATAAATTTGGTTTTGGGGGATCAATTTTACCCAAATCATACCCTTAATTACAAAAATTGACTAATTGGATCAATTCATGATCGAATCAAACTTTTAATTTTTCCCCAAATCATATATTACTCTTGAAGGGGTTCAAATTGGGCTCAAATTCCTCCTCAATCAAATGAATCAATTTTTTGGTTAATTATATATGACACGATATTAAGGTTAATTTCACTCCAAATAACATCATATACAATTTATGATAGGTTCATGTGGATCATTTTACCCTAATTACTACCACAATTTAACTAATTGATATTTACATTCATTAGCTAATGACTTCAAGTTTATTGAAGTTAAAACCACATTCTATACATGTAGAACTTGCACATAATTAAATAATGTTTATTTTATTAAATAAATCTAATTAAATTGGAGATGATAAACCCACAAATCACATTTTATAATCATGTAATTAGCTTGAAGGGGCTTGAAGTATCCCCAATTTACTTCAGATGCACAACCAGATTGGTACTCCAAAGGCTACGTCTTAGCCATAGGTTTAAAAAGTAAATTTTATCACATCTTGTGATAAAATTAGTTATGTCTTAAGGAATGTATGTTTATGTCATACAATCTGAATTAGGGAATAGGTCTTACAATTTATGATTTAATGATTAGGGATTAGGGCATATGGTTTATGTTTAAGGGTGTATATAAGTTCTAATTGATCTATGCCATGTGAACCTAATTCTTACTATAAATGGATGTTAATTGGGACTAAATCAATTGGTAAATAGGGAAAATTTAAGGTTTGTAATTTAGGTTATATTGTTTAGGGTTTATAGTTTAGGGCTTAGGTTCTAATGTATATATGGTATAGGGTACATAGGGTCAATTGTAAAGATAATTGAGGATAATTTGAATCACTTGGACCCGTTTATGACTATAGAATGTATTTTTGGGTTGTCATTATACCCCATGTCATCACGAAAATTGAGTGAATTAGTCAAATGGGGCAATCAATCATGTGATTTAGGCCAAACTGAGCCATGAAAACTTAATTCGTAGTCTAACTGATGTTAATTTGGGCTAAAATGATTGGTTTAGGGTTTAAAGTATTTGTATTTATGGCTTAGAGTTTATGGATTAGGAACATAAGGTATTAGAGCTTAGGGTATAGGTTTTATGGTATATAATGTATAATCATGATGACGATTAGGGCAAATTTGAGCACTATGAACCTAGATTTATGAGTAAAAAATGTGATTTTGGGCTCAATGAACCTCCAGATCATCACATATTGCCAATTAAGTCAATTTTGGTAATGAATGATGAGATTTTGACCAATTTCATCCTTTTGAACCTAATTCTTACTATATATGAAGGATGTTAATTTGGGACAAATTTATTGGTTTTAGGTCTACAATTTAAAGGGTTTAGAGTTTAGGTATTATGGCATAGGGTTTAAGGTAAATGGTATAGGTTTTAGGGTTTAAGTTAAATAGTACATGGTTTATGTTCTATGATATCAAATATAGGGTCCAATCACTTACGTAATTAAAGAACATTTTAGCTACTTCTTCACCTATTTGTGATAATTACCTTTATGTTTACATTTTTGATAAAAGTAAGGTTAGTTAAGCCATCCAGTTTGTATCCATTATATAATCTATTGATTATAAATTTAGTTGAGGGGATCAATTTTGCCCAATTAATGCTCGTAATTGCATAAAATGACTAATTAGATGAATTCATGATAGAATCAAACTTAATTTAGCCCAAATCATATCTTGTTCTTGAATGGGTTTAAATTGGCCTCAAATGATTCTTGATTAAATGAATCAACTCTTTGGTTAATTATATGTGACATCACATTAGGGTCAATTTCACTCTAAATCACATTGAATATATAATTCGAAATAGGTTCATGTGGCTCATTTTCATCGTAATTACCTCCACAATTGAACTAATTTACATTTGCATTCATTAGCTGATGACTTCATGTTTATTGAGCTCAAAAACACATTCTATACATGTAGAACTTGCGTATAAATAAATAATGTTTCTTTTATTAAATCAACCTAATGAAATTAGATCTGATCAACCCTCAAATCACATTTTATATTCATGTAATTAGGTTGGATGGGTTCAAAATAGCCCTAGTTTACTTCATATGCATACCTAGATTTGTACTCCAAAGGCTAAGTATTGGCCATAGGTTTAAAAAATGCATTTTTTTACATATCATGATAAAATAAGTTATATCTTAAAATTTATAATTAGTTACACCTTAAAACCAAGAAATTATAAGTATTCAAGTCAACATATTAAAACTCCAATTGAATTTTTGAAGTCTAATGTGATACCATGACACCTTAATTCACTATCCAAGGTTAGCAAAATTTCATTTATCACATGAAATAACACCAATATTAAAGATCTAAATAACATATAAGATCATATATGAAATTTGAGATCAAGAGAAAATTGATGTTTTTATGTGTTATGAATATATAATGTGATCACATTATTAATTTGATCACATTATAAACTAATGTGATCACGTTACTAACATGGTTAATAATTCCATCACGTTATTAAATAAATTTTGCTATTTAAATTGAATTCAAAAACCACACCTTTTTTCTTAGGAATGGTTTGGATTCCCAACCCAATGGCTTGGACCTATTAATATACAATCAAGTTTGAGAGTTATGATAAAAAATAAAAAAATTCAACTTCAATCACCAAATACACTATGAATTTCAATGGTAAAATTAAAAAAATTAATACCATCATGATGAGAATGCTCTCCTCTTTCCAAAAATATTATTTTTATAACTTTTTGAATTACTTAAGGTTTCAAACTATGTTTATTTCTATCTATACCTTTTTTAGGCCATTACATGCCAAAAATATACATGCCTATACATGTTCATGTTTAATTTTTTTTCATATAACCAAATGTAAAACAAAATTATATTGTCAAAAAATAGGCCTAATTCTACGCACATTAAAAAAAACTAATTTTTTTTTGAGGTAGCTAGTCTCGTCACATGGATGTCTATCCATGTTTTTTTTAGTTTTATAGATTGATTTACTTGAAAAATTTATAAATAAAAAATATTCATTAAAAAATATTAAAAATATAAGTCACAAACTAGAATATCTTGTCTAAACTTTCCCCAAATGGTTTCAATGAATATTAAATGGTGATAAAAAAAATGGTGCACTTCATGGCCATTTACAAACTCTATTTTATTTTTAAAAAAGGAGTTCCTCTTCAAATTTTATATATTTGACCTAGTTATACTTAATCATTTTTTTTAAAAATTACTATTTTGGAAACTAGATTCAAAATTAAACATTTAATGTTCTTACACTATCTTCAAATTTGGATTTTAGATATCTCAAATAATCTACATAAGTTTAGATATATGATATTTTAGGAAAATCATGTCCATGGGTTGGCCACTTTTTGTCCCCCATAGTTGTGCACTTACCCTTATATAAAGCCACTCTGATAGGTCAAATGATCAAATGGGTGATGTTTATGAGTAAATTTAATGTGGAATATCATAACTAAAAACCATAAGGGGAAAATTATTAAAGATTAGCTTGTTGAACCCCCTATATTAAAAATACAACCACTTAGCTTTGATTTCCTAAATGAGTCCATTCTGACTCTAAAAGAAACAACTATTGATTCCAAATAGTGCACATTATATTTTAATGGATCCTTTACATCATGTTGAGTTGGGGACAATATATATTTCACTAAATCATAAGGGGATCTCATTCCTAAGGCATTCCATATTAGTTTACATTGCACTAGCAACATATTTGAGTATAAATCACTCATTGTCGGACTTCATTTTTCCATTTATTGGAATATTTAGTATTTAATGTATATGGGGATTCCCATTTAATCATAATCAAGATACAAACCACTACCAAATAAGGAATGATAATATTATACCTTAAAAGATTATGGTAGATAAGATCAAATCACATTTTGAAATTCTTCAGTTTGATAAAATAACAAGGGCCAATATCGGATCAGTAGATGCAATGGAAAATATTGGATCCATGATAGGATTGGTTGATAGTGTTAAATACTATCATTTTCTCATTGATAACCTTCTTCACCTAATTCAAGAACAACCAAATTCTTAGATGGTATGCAATATTATTGTTCTTGATATCCCTTGGTACAAAGACCTATATACCTATCTTAATCATCAACTTTGTATTATAGACCTATCATGAACCCATCATAAATCCTTCATTCATAAAATTTATTAACATACCTTACTCCAAAATATGCTTTATCATAGGGGCTATGATGGATCTTTGTTTCATTGTTTACCTTTGGGAGAATCTAAACTAGTATCAAAGGAGATATAAAAAGGAACGTGTGAGGCCCACACCAGTGTCTTTGTCCTGGATAAGAAACTCCTTTAAACTAGGTATTACTAGCCCATAATGGAGACAAACACTTGCCAACATGTCAAGAAGTGTGAATCTTGTCAATGACATAGTGATCAGATTCAGCTTATTCCTTGTTTTTCTAGTTGATCACTACATCATGTCTTTTTTCTACTTGGGGAATTGATCTCATATGGAAAATAAACGTTACTTACTCGTATGGACACAAGCATATCCTAACCACCATAGACTACTTTAATAAGTGGATAGAGACCATTTAACTCACATATGTAACCAAAAAATAGAATGCCAAGTTCATTCATTGGTATCTCATTTGCCTCTATGGCATTCCCTTGACCATTATAATTGATAATGGTGGCCCATTAAAAAAAACATGTCAAGGCCCATTACACCACATTTCAAATCAAACATAAGAAGTACATGGCCTTTTACCCTCAATGTAATGACTAGGATAAGGTGTCAAATAATACCATTAGTAAAATTATGAAGATGATTATCAATGACACTAGTCACAATTAAAAATTTTAATTATTCCTTGCCTTACGAGCTTATTCTACTAGTACCCACATAACTACAGATGTTATGAAATATTCCTTAATTTTCAACTATGAGGACAATGTCCCTATTAAGATTGAGTTAACCTCTATGTGTATTTATCTACATAATATCATTGATGATGAGTAATATAGAGTAGAAAGATTGTAATAACTAGAGTTCTTGGATAAGAAAATACAAGAAAAATTGGACCATTTATGAACCTATCAAAATCAGTTTTGTCACAGCTAAAACCAATGTATCCTCCATAGATAGTTTGAAATTAGTGATTTGGTACTAAAAGAGAATCAAAATAAAATAAATGTCAAATGCAATAGGGGTAAGTTTGAAGCCAATTGGGCTGGCCCCTTTGTTATTATTTCAAATTATGGTTCTAGGGCATATATACTAGCTACACTAGATGGACAAGATCTTAAGGAACCAATGAACATAATGCATCTTAAAACTTAATATGCTTAGTTGGAAATGAATCATTATCTATAAGATCCATCAATTAGGGGAACCTATTTCACCATCATTCTTTTACTGTATCATTTCTTTTACCATTAGTATTCCTCTTACCATACCATTCATCAGACCATTATTTATTCATTTCCCATATTTCCCTATTACCAATCATGATCCTAATTACAATGTATAGGTGTTGGAGGCAGATTCAATGATTATTTTTCCAAAGATACTTAAAAGTGATCATCATTACCAAATTCTTTGTAGACAAGTGTTTTAGGTTATGTCAACAAGGTTGTTACCTACTTGATAGTTCCTTCAAAACTTCCTCTAATTATTTATTATAAATAGTATTTCCTCTTCATTTTCCATTCCCATTCGAATCTTGTTATTGTGTGGTATCCCCCAATTCCTTAGTTTATATTGTTGGTTCATGGTAAGTACCATTATGTCTGATTTAGCTATTGTTTCGGCCCTTACCTAAGGATATATATCCTTTTATAGGTGAACTGTTATAAATTTGTGCCTTTTTATTTATTTTCCTTATTACCAAAAACCCAAAAACATTTAAAAGAGACATATAAAATATAAAATTTTACAAAATCATGAAAATTATATTATAATTTCTATGTGATATATAAAACCCCAAAAAAATTTAGGGTGGGAACCCTCATATTTTGAAACATGTATTTTCACTAATTATTTCCAATCATTCATTATCCTCCTATTTATGGGAGAACTACATTATCCTAAGGTCCACATGGACTATGTAGGTAGTGCATGGATGCTTGGGTCATCTCAGGTTAGCATGGCCACTCTAATTATCCATTTTCATTCCCTTCCACTCTCACCATTTTATGAGGCATGTCAGTGGGCATCATGCATTTAAAATTGATGCATGCAAATATCATTCTCCATTTTTATTCCATAATGTTCTCATTATTTTGTGAGGCACATGAGTGGGCAATATGAATTTAAAATTGGTGCACTCCACTTTTCATTGACACTTCAATTTCGATAAATGCTCTCAATGTTTTATGATCTAGAATTTCCTAATACTATCACCATTTTATAAGTAACTACTGACTAACACTCTCATCATTTTAGAGCAACCATTGCCTAATTCTCTAGCCATTTTACAAGCCACATTTTCCTAAACATTCTTGTCATTTTTTGATTATCCATTTCCCATTTCCTCTTTATCATTAGACACTTATTTGTTATCTCTTTTATTATATCCCATATTCTTAGGAGAACTATATTTATCCTAGAATACATAGGACTATCTAGGCAGTGTCCACTTGCATGGGGCATTTGGAGTTAGCTTGACCATCCCTTAATTTTTCTTCCATTACCCCCTTTTATCCAAATTATTTTTTTGTTCTATTAGTTGTCCTATAAAATATAAGGAAAAAATATACATGTGTAACAACTTAATTTCACACAAACACAGATGATTAGCTAATTTTTAAATTTATGGTGTGTTTATTTATCATGCTTCCATTTGATTATTCTTAGTCCATTTATTTGGGGCAAATAGATGTTTTATATTGTTTTTATTTCAATTTGTGTTTTTTTTCTTTTCATGTATATTTTTTTCCCTTTTCTATTGTTGCCTCAACTCAGTCCACTATGTTGGTAGGGTCATCATCATGGTTCTTCTTTTCATGCAGTTGTACTTGAGTCCATCCATTGGCATATGTTAGTATTTTCATCATAATTTTTTCATTTCTGTAATAATTTTTAATTATCTATTGGAGTAAAGGGTTGGTCCTTATGCACATTATAGATTGGTTATCACGGTATTTTATATCATGATGCATATGATTTCGGTGTTATATAAAAAATAAAGACATTGTGAGTCTATTCAGTAATTCTACCAAAAGAAATATCCTTGTCTATTATCCCCCAGCTAGTTTATCATGTGCCTCATCATCATTTCACCAATTGAAATCATCCCTACTAGGGAAAACCATTTATATAAATCAACAATCAAATCTTCGCTACTGGGGAAACTCATTGAATGAAATGATAAAATTTGCCCCACTAAGACACAATACTATAAATCAATAAGGAATGCCCTTTTTTGGGTGATTTAACTCATGTAGTCTATATTCTAATTCTAATCTTATAGCTTTCACCCCATTTTAGGCAAATCAAAGTTTGTCCTATTTTTTGGGATGTATCCTTCCCACTTCCCTCAGTCTTGGGACCAATTTATTTCTATTCTCCTTAACCATTAAAAATTAGTGAGTACCATCATTAGCACATTTGGATTAATCTCATTCATGGGTTAATTTCCTTCATGAGTTTATTTATTCCATCTCTTTTCTGAGAACCTGTTCATTTCTTTTATATCTACCTGCCCTCTTGATGGCGCATCATGGTCCATTGGTTATTTCTCTTGCCAAAATTTTCAACATATTCTTAATAAATTTTTCATTATTTAAAAATACATTAATGTGCCTAGTGTATCACAACACCTTCTCAAATAGGGATAAAATATAGATAATCAATTCTCACCACTCTCATGTTTAAATTGTTATAATAATGATTTATTGCAAAAAAGCAATTTAAGCCTAGAAACCACTAAAACTCTCTAATTAATCTACGCATGATACATGAAATATATGATTCATGTTAGTATGTCCCTAATTAGGGCATTACCATGTATATAATAATCTAATTCTTCTAATTCATCTCCATTTAAATTATGACCTAATAAATTGATGTTTTAAACTAATAGTACAAGGTGAGTAATGAAATTTGAATAATTCCAAAAATCCTAATTAGTTTCACTAAAATAATTAAATCCAATTTAATTCTTAAGTGAAATATCCATGTCAAATTAGTTAATATCTAATTTTTTAAAATGAAAGTTTTGCAAATATATTAAAAAAAGGTGACATTATCATGATATCATCAGTCACAAAGTTAGAAAAGCAAAATATCAAAATAAATGCAATAAAAATTAGAAATTTTAAGCCATGCCTAATAGATTAAATATTCATAAGAAAATTGAATGCATTTGGTCTCCAAAAATGAATCAATCATGGACCATGCATCTTGATCTTGGCATTGATATTTGGTCTCGATTCAAGAAATTTGTAAGTACAAGGGCCTCCATGACCAATTATCAAGCTTTATTGTGAAATACATAATGCCTAAATCATGTTAAAATATTCACCATTTCTTCATAATTATTGATCAAATTGATTGGTGGACAATGGGAGAGTCATTTGAATGAACAAAGTGTATTTACAAAGGCTCTTATATCACAAACATAGCTCAAATATTTGTAAAATATTTTCTAGGTGGGGTTTTCAGGGAAGGTGAATGTGTTTTTTTCTTCTTTTAATGATTTATTTGTCTATTAATTCTATCTCAGCATAGGGATAAATTATAGAGTGTTAGTTATTGAATTTGTTTTGGATTTCATTCACTAACAATGTATTAACCCTCTTTGTATTTATTACTCTACATCGAGAACCACTTTTATATTTAACAACAAAAAAATATAGGTAACCTTATGTTTAGTTTTCATTTAATCAAATTGATATATAAATTGTTCCCTAAATACACCATTATACATACACCCATGTAATATATCATCAGATGCTCTGAAGAGGATCAACACATAGATATACAAAATTATGGCATAATTCCATGTTATTTATTACATAAAAAACTTGTTACCATCATACCCAGAATCACATTCTATGTATTTTTAATAGACACTACAAATAAATCACATAATATCAATATGGAAATGTTTGGGTAGTACCAATATGGGCATCTGGCCTTTTGTGCTAGCGCTTATCTCTTTGACATAGTGTTCGAAATGTAATAAAATTTTTGGTTGTGATCATTTGAAATTTGGTTATTTATATATTTTTTCAAGCTATAAAATGTTACTTTTTCATCTTTTTAGTTTAATAAATTCACCAAAAATATAATATATGTTACCTTTTCCTTCACAAATATACAATTTTTTATATGCTCAATGGATTTTAGTTTTTAGATTGCCAAGTTTTAATGGATCAATATTTTACATCATGTTTATATGGCCAAATATTATATAGGACATCAAATCATGTTTATTTTAAACATAGGGGAATTTTTAAATATTATCGAAGTTCCTAATTATACCTAACCTTAAAATTTATTATAAATACTTAGAGATAAACATAATTCAAATTAAGCATTATTTTTCCATCCTTTTGATTATGATATTATTTGAAAAGTATATAGAGATCAAATAAATTAGTGATTAAACATATAAATAAAATAACCATTTATGGATTCAAATGTTTAAGTCTATTGATCTAACTCAACATACATCCATCATTGTAGTTTACATCCTATAGGTAAATATAGTAATAAAATTCAAAACAATTATAGTATTGTAATTTACATCTTTGATTTTGTAAAGATTCAAATTTTTAACTAAGATTTATCATTTCACACAATATAAAATGTTCATGATCATTTCAATAATTTTATACATTTATGAACTATTAACATATTATGATTATTTTTAAGGCATGTGATGTTTTTCCAAGAATGTGATGTGTTTATATGTCTATGTTGTTTTTATAGCCATATGATTCTTTCTTATTACTATTATGGTTTTTTACACCTATGGTCATATTTTAATCCTAATATATTTTTCCAAACATGTGATGATTTTAAAAGCACACAATTCCTTTCTATGAAAATGATTATTTTCTAGGTTAACAATATTTTTTAGGCTTTTGATGTTTTTAAATGATCATGGTTCTTTTCTAGGAATGAAATGTTTCTTTGAGGTTAGTAATGATTTTCCACCCTCATGATGATTTTACAAGCTTTTGATGATCTCCCAAGGTTGTGATGAATTTCCATAATAGTGATAATATAGAGGATTTCAAGGCTTATGATTATATTTTATGCTTGAAATGTTTTTGCAAGCTTATAATTCATTTTCAATATGTTGACACTTTTCAATATCTATGATGTTTCTCTCTACCTACCATATATTTATAAGATTAAAATATTTGTTTTGCTTGGAATTATTTTATAAGAATGTGTTCATTCTTATTTGTATGTTTTTTTACTTCTTATATATATATATATATATATATATATATATATATATATATATATATATATATATATATATATATATATATTCTCCCATGGATATTTTAATTTCATTTACATATTGTATTGATATAATAGCCATTTTTTCACTAATTAGTAAAGTTTTTTAATGTTTTTCTTTGCATATAAAAATACATATGGAATTTTAAAATATTCACCATAAAAATTATTATCATTCTAGTAGAATTATACACCCTAGATAATCACATTTACCTTAGATGCTCTCCATGTTTTATATCCTCTTTCTAGGTAGGTTTCTTAAAATAAATAAATTAGAATGTTGTATTTCATTGGTGGCCCCTCTATTGAAAACTTGAGTATGGAATTAATGCCTTCCAATGTAATAACCACTCCATGAAACTCCCTTGATCACCCATATGAAGGTTCTAGTTCTTATTTTCCATATATCTAGTAAAATAATGAAAACCTCAACAACCAATAGTAGTAAAGAAAAATACATAATTCTACCATACCCTAAACTGATAAACCAATAACTATATCCATTTGAAAATTTAGTTAGCAAATCTATTAGATAAGATTCATCTATAGTCTCCCATAATTGGAATTGTTTTTCTACCTTAGAATATCAAACAAAAAAGTAAAATTATCCTTGTTTCAATGGAAAATTATCCAAAAAAATTTAAATTAAATCAACTACATGAAATGACAAAAAATAAATATAACCATTCTACATGTATGTTATCAACAATGTTTTAATTTTTTACGTCATTGACAATTTCAACATGATATCATAAGAAAAATTTCAACTTATCATACTTCATTAGCCATTTTGACCAAAAATCATCATCCATTTTGTGAATTTTACACTACATCAAACATTTATTGCCTAGATTCATTGGCCAACCATAAAATCATTCTACATTAGGCATCTAACTAGACATCGCTAATCCAACCACAAAATCATTCTACATTAGGCATCTAACCAGATGTCACTCACCATGCTCAAATTATAGGATGAAAAACTTCATTAGTGAGGCCAATGATATGATAAAGTCATAAGACTCTATAAATTTTTCATAAAATTAACTACCTTTTGGATCTAATGATAATTAAACCATTGGAAGATTTATGGAATGAAGTGAAATTAAATGGTTTTAATTATGTTCAAATGACATCTTCATCATTTATTTCAAAAAGATGTATATTTTTATAAAAAATTATTTTAATTATTCATATAATTGGATGTTAATATAACTCTTGAAGATCCTACCCCATTGAATTTAGATAAACATATTAAAATATATTTATTTTCAATTAAATAAGTGCATTGCCAAATCTTCCAACACTGTTGCACGCATGTGAGTTTAAGTATTATCAAAAGATTAAACATTTTCCATCTTCTAATATAATTTTAACTCCAAAATAATTGAAATACTACCCATATGAATGTGTTAATTATCATTTTCCACACATCTAAGAAAATATTGAATAATTCAATATCTAG
>JARHVA010006951.1:635000-647500 GCA_037957365.1 Torreya grandis
TAAATCATTTTCTAAGATGTCCCTTATATAAGGGAAATTCCACTTTTTAAATAAGTGTTCCCATTTATTGGGTTCTAGTTTATGTTTTTGTGGATTTTAAGTGAACCTAATGAACATAATTAATAATCTAAATATGGAATTTAGAGTCATTTAAAAAATTTACTACCTTTATGGTTCAATTTTTAATTAGTATGGGAGATTCCACCAACAAGTATGTGAGGTGATAATCCTGAAGACCTTAGCCTACTAAGGGTATATATAATAAAATGTGAATATTAAATTGTTTTAAATTTTAGGATGGGCCAAATTCCACTTAGGAGTATAAGGCTTCCTATGTTTTCACCTAAAAATATTACTTCATGTTGGCCTTATACGTGGTTAAGTGATACTTTATAAAACATGGCATTAATAAGTGATTCAACATATCAACAAAACAACCATTTATGGATTCTAATCATGAAATATATTGATAGAATTAAATAAAATTCCATTAATGTAATTTAAAATATACATGTATATATATTAATCCACTTCAAAACACTTACATTGTTATAGTTCACAATGTTTTTAATTTATCAAGATTCACTTTTATAACTAAGATGTAATATTTCTCCTGATATAACATGTTTGTGATCATTTATAAAATTTTATAAATTTATGAAATATTATTATATTTATATTATTTTTAATGCATGCTATAGCTTTTCAAGCATATAATGTGTTTATAAACCTACAATGCTTTTCCATCCATTGATGTTTTCCTAGGACTATATTGGTTGTTAAGTCCTATGATGCTTTCATTGCTTTTCCATACATGTGATGATTTTAAAATATCATGATTTGTTTCTAATATAATTATTATTTTTTAGGTTAGGGATGATATTTTATAATTGTAATGATTTCGCATGATCATGATTCATTTTCAAGATGATGTATTTTTACACTCATGACATGATTCTCTACTACCACATTCGTTTTCAAAGGTTTTGATTATTGTCTTGTATGTAATGCTCTTCCAATATTTTTATTAATTTCCAAGTTTGTGATGCAATTCCATGATTATGATATTTTTCTATGTTTGTGATAGTTTTCCATGTCTATAATGATTTTCTATGTCTACAATACATTTCTAATCTTAAAATTATTTTACATGCATACAATGTTAATCTAAGCCCAAGATGATTCCTGCTTATAATGGGTTTTATTATTCTACATAAAATTATCTTCTTATGGAAATTTTCATTTATTTTTCATGTCTTAGTATTATATTTTTCAAAAAAAATCATGTAATTATTAATATTTTTTAATATTCAGCTTTTCATCTACAAACAAATATGGAATTTTATTTTTTTTTAAAATAGACATAATTATCATTTTGATAGGATTACACAACCTTTGAAATCAAAATTCAATATTATTTTTCACCTATTTTATAACTTATTTTTGGGTTGGTTCCTTAATTTTTATTCTTGATATAATGTTTCATATTATAGGTGTCCCATATATTAGAAATCCCAATATGGCAACCACATATTTCAATGCAATACCCACTCTAAAATATTACCTCAACCACCCATATGAAGGTGTTATTTCTCATTTGAAATAAATTTAATAAATCAAAACAAAAATTAACATATAGTGTCACCTAACACAAATATATAATGCCTCCACACCTTAGATTGATTAGTGGATCTCTACCCCATTCAGATAATCCATCCAATATATCTAGTATAGAATGTCAATCTACACTACCTAATATCTCAACTCATATTTTGCACATGCAAAATGTCAAATAAAAAATAACAATCAGTCTCTTGTCAATGGAAAATCTACAAAAAAAATGTAAATTACATGAAATTTTGAAGAATAATAATATCAACCAGTGTGAGAGTATTTCATTAACATTATTTTAATTTTTTTACTTCATTGACTATTTTGACATGATGTTATTGAAAATTACTGTACTTATCTTATTTCATCAAACATTTTTAAAATAATAATGAAATTTATAGTACATTGACCATTTTATTCCTAGTTTCATTGAATGACTAAAACATTATTCTATATTGGCCATCAAAGTATAATTCATTGACCATGCTCCAAATTTTAGGCTAAAAATGTCATCTTTAAGGTTGATGTCATTATATAATCACATGACACTATTAATTTATCCTAAAATAATTTACATTGTGTATTGAATATCTAATAGAAACCTATTATTTCACTAATTTATCTCTTTGATTTGATGTCTTCTACGTAGAATTTTGATATATGATTGTGTGCGATTGTCTATTTTTTCTAATATAGCCTATTCATCCATCCCAAATTTCAAAATGAAAATCTACCTTATTGAATATGTTGGCCTATGCATTCATATATTTATTCCTTCTCGATCTCTCTCTTTGCACCATAAATGATAGAACATATCCTTCAAATTCTCTAGATTTATAATTAAAAATAATAAATTAAATAGACCTATCCCCTATTTATATGTTTTCAAACAGAAAAGACTAAATTTAGAAAAAAACATGTAGCAATTTGACCTTAAAATTCCATATTTATTGTCATATATTTTTTTCTCTCATCTTCTTAAGGATTGATTCCCTATGTTTGCCTTTGTAATTAATATTTACTTTCAATTATTTTCAATTTATTCTCATTCATTTTTTCTCTATAATGGATTGGAAAAATGGATGAATAACATTTTTTGGTTCCCCTTCACCTCTTCCATCACTTCAAGATATTTCTTAAATTTTTTTCAATAAATATCACATTGAGAAACTTGAATGCTTTCTGAATTATATAAGTAATCTCTAACAATATATTGTATTATAGGAAAATAATATATCAATAACAATGAATAATCCACTTTTAGTAAAAAAATATTATAAATATTCATTTATTTTGATGGTAATCAAAGCTATGAAAACCCATCATCTTGAAGTTTATCACATTATCTTGAAATTAGTTACCCTTATTAATGTGGATTTATTGGTAATAAAATTCATAGTGAAAAAAGGCTCTTCTAATGGTGCCTTACTTCGGTGGGGGAATAAATATTATTTAAAAAACCAAATTTGCTTCCTTTGACTTTACATGTAGCAGAGAATAGAGAGGACTTAAATACGTGTAATATGGTTGATTTCAAAAATATTTGATTAAAGAGTACATAATGTCAAAATATATAATTAGGATGTAACTTGGATGTAATTAAAGCCATTTAATTTCAATACTCTTATAATGGTGTCTCACTTGTGGGGGACACAATAAATACTCATTTAAAATGTTAAAATTTGTTTCTGGATACTTTTTATGTATGAGAGAATAGGTAAGAATTAAATATTTGTAACAAGGTTAATTTATAAAATTTTAGATTAAAAGGATGCATATTTTTAAAGTATATAAAAAAGATGTAATTTGGATGTAATTAAAACCATTTCATTTCACTTCATTTAAAGCATTTTGTAATGGTGCCACTCTTGTGGGGGGATAAAATAAATATTTATTAAAATGTCAAAATTTACTTCCTTTAAGGTGTCATGTAGGAGATAATAAGCAATTATTATATACATGTGACATGGTTTATTTCCAAAATACTGAATGAAAGAACACATAATTTCAAAAGTTATAAAGATGTAATTTGGAGGTAATTGAAACCATCTCATTTCAATTCATTTCAACAATATAGTTGGCCTTGATTGACAACTAAAATAAAATATATTTATTTTAAATGCCAATATTTGTTTCATTCTATTTGTTGTATAGGACATAATGTGAAAGAATTAAATATGTGTAACATGGTTCATTCTAAAAAATATTACACTGAAATGATACATATTGCACAAATATTGAATCAATGCCAAATTTCCTTGACACATAAGTAATATTTTCATACAATACTCATTATTGTAAGGATGCATTCAAATAGTTGAATAAACTTATATTCCATATTTCTAACCCTTAATCAAGGTTGGTCTAGAAAGAAGTAATTCTATATATACAATACTCTTTTTCCTTATTAGATGAGACACTTTATTATAATATACGAAGCTATTATGAATGTTATTACAATATATTCAATCCAATATAACTGAAGAATTTGAAACTTATAGATCATGGTTTTCAGTAAGTGACTCAAATGAATGCACATAAATAAAAACTAGAAAAAAGCATAAATCTACCTCTTCAATATGTCAGACTATATATTTGTCTCTTTTTCCCTATCCATATCCTCTATTTTTCCATAATCTATAGTACATAATTCTAATATTTTATATATTTAAAAATCAATATAATCAAGTAAATGGAAGTATCTCCTATTTACATTTTTACAAATTAAAATTTTCAATTTTGAAAAATTATGAAAAAAATAGTCCTTAAAATTCCATATTTATGGTCAGATATTTGATCCCCTCACCCTGTTAAGGATTAATTCCCTATGCTTATATTTTTCATTAATATTTTATTTCAATTTGTAATTTATTTCCATTTATTTTTTCCTCAAATGACTTGAAATAATGGAGGACTAATGGTTTCTTATGTTCCCCTTCACGTCTTCCATCACTTCGATAGATTTATAAAAATCACTTTAAGAAAAATCACCATGGGAAACATGAACATTTTAAAATTTATATAATAAAACAGAACAAGATATTTCATTAAAGGTAAATAATATATTATAAAAAAGGAATATTCTATTTTTAATTAAAAAATTCAAAAAATATTTTTTTATTCTAATGCTAACCAAATCCCTGAATTGATTACCATCGTGAAATATATCACATTTTATTGAAATTAGATATATTTATTAAATCAAATTTTAATTTAAAACAATAAGTGAATTTTTAATCTTTATAGCGAGAAAAGACTCTTATAATGGTTCCTAACTATTATAGTGGAAAAAATAAATATTATTTAAAATGACAAAATTTGCTTCCTTCCACTTTTCTTAGAAGAGAAAATAAGTAGCAATTAAATACATGTAATATGTGTCATTTCATGTATATTTATTTAAAAATATTCATACTTTCAAAACATATAATTAACATATAATGAAGATTTATTTTGAACATAATTAAAATCATTTTATTTCACTTTATTTACATTTAATTTTTCCTATAATAATTTGAAAAAGTGGAAGAATAGGGCCTTTTTTTTTATCACCTTCACCTCTTTCATTACTTTAAGAGATATCTCAAAGTCTATTGAATTGTCAGGATTAGGAGCACAATTGATTACCTTGTATAAGCAACTAAACACAGAATTTAACCAGAAGTAACAAGTAACAAGAAATCAGAAACAACACAGAATTTGAGAGACAATACAATCTTGTATTCATCTCATCCAAAAAGAAAATAAAATAAAGAAGATGCCACTTCTTCTCACACCTCTGAGGCTTCCCACACCTCTAGGACTTCCAGTAATTCTTGATCAAGAGTTCTCTCTCTCAATTATGGTCACAACAATCAACTCAAACATAGAGTTATTGTTCACCTCCAACCAATCAGTAACAATACTGCCAGTACACAAGTACTCCATGTACTCCAAGTAGATCTCCCTGATCTTGAAATAACCTAAAAATCAATGACCTTACTTACCATGTAGATCTTCTCCCTGATCTTACACAACC
This sequence comes from Torreya grandis, assembly GCA_037957365.1. NCBI lineage: Eukaryota > Viridiplantae > Streptophyta > Pinopsida > Cupressales > Taxaceae > Torreya > Torreya grandis. The sequence goes on from JARHVA010006951.1 coordinate 640,630, forward strand.
TACTGATCAACCTGATCTTACAATTGGAAGGATATCTTGCTTGCCTTTTTTTTATTTATAATACAAGCCCATGAGTATATTATATAAATCTCATGTAAACAATAATTAGACACATAATAACAATAATTAGACACGCAACACAAGACTAAAATTATCCTTTTACATGTAAACAATTGGTTCGTGAATAAACTATTCGTGAACTAATAGTTCTGGAACCGTACAGGCGACCAACGTTGGTCGCTATTTGTCTGGAGATGACCGACATTGGCCGATCTCTAACCGATGTCAGTAGCTTCCTATCCACCCCTGACCAATGTCAGTTGGCCTGATCGATGCCAGTGACTGTGACACTCAGCAACCTCCTCCATGTTTGCATACAGTGAAGCTTTTAGCTCCACAACCTAACAATCTCCCACTTGGAGATAAATAGCTACACCTGTACCTATACCTATACATCATCTATTTTGTTTCTTAGTTTGTATCCCTCTTCATGATCAATCTAGAAGACCAACCACCACACATCTTATGGTGCAACGCCTGTCATCCAAGTCCCCTGCCACATCTGATTCTACATACCCATGTAGAGAAGTGCTTGACCCTACATCGCATGTATACTTGTTGCTGGTCCCTCTCAGATACCTAAGAATCCACTGAACAACTTTCCAGTGCTTCTTTTCCATATTGACCCCAAACTCATTGACAACACCCACTACTTAGGCAAACTCAGGTCTAGTACATACCATGCACTTAACCTCATTATGTGAATTGGGACACTATTCTGTGAACTGTCCATCCATACGTGTGCAAACTGGTTTTGCATCCTGCATCTTGAACCTCACCACTACCTTATTCACACAATCATCTAGAGACAAAATCAACTTATGACCTTCCATGTCTCTAGACATTCTCATGCCAAAGAATCTTGCTACTCCTAGATTCCTCATGACACACCTCTGAACTAACTTTACCTTTAGCTCAACAACTCCCTACATGTGTGACCCTGCAACAAGCATACACACCACATACAGTAATAGGATAATGTAGCTAATATTATCCAACCTAGTAAAGAAAACACAATGGTTAAACTTCTATTTTCCTGTAGCCTGCTCAAGACCATATACCCTGGCCTTCTGTCTCACGTGTGCATTCTCTCTCTTTTTTGACTTGGGAATCTATTCATTTTTTAGTGCTTTCTCTCCAGCTGGCAACTCTACCAAATCTCCCATTTGGTTCTCATCCAAGGAATCAACATCCTCATTCATGCCATGCTCCCACTGTTTCCTGGATTCTATTTGCTCTGCTTCTTTAAAACTTCCTAGTTCTTGACCATCAGTGAGCAACAAGTAATCAAAAGAAGGGGAACAAAAAATTTTAGGCTTACTTACACTTTCAGTCCTCCTCATGGGCATTTGAGACTCCTTGATAGCTTGTTATCCACCCAAAATCTATTTTGACAGTGATCATCATCGATCACCCCCCAGTCTACATCCGACCGACGTCGGTTCCATGCAACTGTCCTGACTACCAATGTTGGTTCACTAGCTAATGTCAATCTTAACCTACCTAACACCACCGACTCTAGTCTGCACATGACCAACGTCGATACCTACCTGTTCGACATCAGTTCTACCTAACTGATGTCGGTACCTATGTGAGCGATGACTTTTTACTCACGAGCTTACCTTGGATCATACCCTTGTCCAAACTACCCTGCTCAAAATTATTCAGCCCCTGTGACTGATCTCTATCCATCATCTTCTCCTTGAACACCAAGGCTTTCCTGTTCTTGTCAAAAACATCCGATTTCCTCTTTGTGCAATAGACCCGATCTTTTCTTGTAGCATGTGTTTCAAGAAACCTCACTTTCTTCTATTGATTACAGAAATCTCGATCTATGCTTTTAAGATCAGAACTCTTACCCTTTGACTCAAGAACATGTATCCCCTTCTTATTCATGTGAGCAAGCCTATGAAGCCACATCTTCAAATCTATAGTTGAAGTAGATAAACTAGAAAGAGAATAATTAATACAAGTAGATAGATAAAGAGTACCTACTTTCTTACCTCTGGCCAAAATAAGTGCACCCTTGGAAACTTTCCAAGAGTCTGCTATGAGGGTTACTGCGCATCCCTCATCACCCAACTTTCCAATAGAAATCAAGTTCCACTTCAGGACTAGGACATGCATGACCTCCTTCAACACCCATGTGTTGCCCGTCTGCAATTTTAGCTTCACTTTCCTTTTGCCAACCATTTGACAAGGCTTACCATCCCCTAAATAAATTTATCCAAAGTCTCCCTGGACATATTCATGAAAAAATTCCCTATTTGGGGATGCATGGAAAGAGGCACCAGAATCTAAAACCCAAGATTCTACTTTATCCAAGGAACATACCAGAGCATCTTGTGTAACAATATCTACAACATCTGCTTCTTCATTTCCTTCATGCTGATCTTCAATCAACCTGCAATCTTTCTTTCTGTGCCCTGCCTTTCCACAATTCCAACAGATTACTCTGCCATACCTAGGCTTGGATCTCCTGCCTATCTTTGACCTTGATCTCTCTTACTTGATCTTCTCTCTTTGCCTTCCCCTTCTTTCAACACTCAAAGCATTCCCTGATGATTCACCTGTGCTTTTTCTACAAATTTCTTCATTCAAGATTACACTAACAACATCATCAACTTTTAAGATATTTGAAGTAGACGCAGTATTACTAACTGCCATTACCAAACTATCCCAACTTTCAGGTAATGAGCACAAGATTAAGAGAGCCTTAATTTCATCATCAAAAATAATGTTTACTGAAACTAACTGTTTTACCAAACCATGGAAATCACTAAGATGACTATGTACAGATCCACCTTCCAACATTTGCAAATTAAATAGCTGCTTCATAACAAATACCTTATTCAAAGCTGAGGGTTTTTCATATAAATTTGCCAAAGATTCCATCAACTCTACCGTTGTCTTAGCCTGTGATAAGCTGGAAATCACAGACGATGCAAGGCTCAACCTTATAGATTCCAGAGCCTTACGATCAAGAACCTTCCATTCTTCATCTTTCATATCTGTGGGTTTGCATGCAACCCCACCCAATGGTAAGTACAAATCTTTCTGATACAGATAATCTTCTATCTGCATCCTCCATAATTGATAATTCTTGCTGTTAAACTTCTCTATTCTAAGCTTACTTTCTTCTGCTATTGCTATACTCCCACTCAATCAGAAACCCCTGAGAGTGACCTGTAATCAATAAACACTTAACACACTCTTAAACCAAGGTGATAGTAAACCTACTCCCTACAACCCTAGCTCTGATACCACTTTGTTAGGATTATGAGGACAATTGATTACCTTGTATAAGCAACTAAACACAGAATTTAACCAGAAGTAACAAGTAACAAGAAATCAAAAACAACACAGAATTGGAGAGACAATACAATCTTGTATTCAACTCATCCAGAAAGAAAATATAATAAAGAAGATGCCACTTCTTCTCACACCTCTGAGGCTTCCCACACCTCCAAGACTTCCATTAATTCATGATCAAGAGTTCTCTCTCTCAATTACAGTCACAACAATCAACTCAAACACAGAGTTGTTGTTCACCTCCAACCAATTAGTAACAATACTGCTAGTACACAAGTACTCCACGTACTCCAAGTAGATCTCCCTGATCTTGCAACAACCTATAAATTAATGACCTTACTTACCATGTAGATCTTCTCCATGATTTTACACAGCCTGCAGATCAATCTGATCTTATAATTGGAAGGATATCTTCCTTGACTTTTTTTATTTACAATACAAACCCATGAGTCTATTATATAGATTTCATGAAAACAATAATTAGACACCTAATTACAATAATTAGACATGCAACTCAAGACTAAAATTAGCCTTTTACATGCAAACAATCGATTCGTTCACAAACTATTCGTGAACTAACAGTTTTGGAACTGCACAGGCGACCGACGTCAGTTGCTATCTGTCTGGAGATGACCGATGTTAGTTGTTCTCTAATTGATGTCAGTAGCTTTCTATCCACCCCTGACTGACGTTGGTTGGCCTGACCGACGTCGGTGACTGTGACACTCAACAACCTCCTCCATGTTTGCATACAGTGAAGCTTTTAGCTCCACAACCTAACATGAACAAAAATTACAATGAAAAGATTGAGTGTTATATAAATTATATAATCAAACTCTAATAATATATTATATTACAAATAAATAATATTTACAAAATAGGAATAATCCACTTTTATTAAAAAGAAATACTATAAGTATTCATTTATTTGATGGCAATCAAATCCATAAATACACTACTATCTTAAAGTATATCACATTATCTTTAAATTAATTACCCTTATTAAATTGGATTTATTTTTAATAAAACAATTTGATTATCTAATATTTCTAGTGGAAAAAGACTCTTGTAATGGTGCTCTACTTACGGTGGACAAAATGAATATTATTTTAATATTAAAAATTTATTTCCTTCTGCTTTTATTATACATGATCATATGTAGGAATTGAATATGTGTAACTCTTGTTGAATGTTTTTCAAATAGAGTATAAAACTAAGTGGGTTTAACCTTTGAGTAAATTCCATGGTTAAGCATGCTTGAGTTGGAGTACTACTATGATGGATGATCTCAGAAGAAAGCCCATTGCTTTACCTCTGTGAGCATCACCTAGATGCAATGAGTGCTAATTAGACCACTCATTCTCATTATAGATGTGTTCATTTGAACCATTACTCATGAAACATGGGTCAATGAGTTTGAGTTTAAAAACTACACAATTAAATCCTACTAATAATATCATAATGTGTAACATGGTTTGTTTAAAAAATAATAGATTAAAAATTACATAATTTTAAATGATATAATGAAGATGTAATTTGGATGCAATTAAAATCATTTCATTTCAAAACATTAGTAATGGTTCCTTGTTTGTGGGGGAGAAAATAAATACTTATTTAAAATGTCTAAATTTGCTTCTAGCTACTTGTTCTATAGAAGAGATTAAGTAGGAATTAAATATATGTAACATGGTTCATTCTAAAAAAATTAGTTTAAAAATAGAGATACTTTCAGGTGTAACTAAAACCATTTCATTTCACTTCATCTCAAAACTCTTGTAAAGACACCTTACTTGTAGGAGATAAAATAAATATTTATTAAAAATGTCAAAATTTTCTTTCATTTAGTTATTGTGTAGGGCAGAATAAGCATTGTGATGTGGTTCATTTCTAAAATATTGAGTGAAAAAGATATATGTTTTCAAAATATGTAATTTGAGCTTAATTAAAACCATTTTATTTTAATTCATTTCAAAACTCTTTTAATAATGACTTGCATGTAGAGGAGAATAAATATTTATTTCAAATGAAAAAAATTAATTCATTTTAAATGTTGTATAGGACACAATAGGAAAGAATTAAATAAATGTATCATGGTTACTTATTAAAATATTGGACTAAAATGATACAAAACAAATAAATATTGAGTCAATTCCAAGTTTCCTTAACACCAAACTAATATTTGTATACAATACTCATTAAGGATACGATCAAATAATTGAAAGAATTTCGATTGCAATTTTCAAACCCTTAATTTTGAAACTAATATATATGCTTTTTTATAGATCATTTTAATTAAGGGTTTGAAAATTGCAATCGAAATTCTTTCAATTATTTAATTGTATCCTTAATGAGTATTGTATACAAATATTAGTTTGGTGTTAAGGATATATATATATATATATATATATCTTCTTTTTTAAATTAGATGACTTACTTTTTTATAATATATAAAATTATTATCAATGTTCGTTCAAAATCATGAATCCAACATACCTCAAAATATCTAAATTCGTATATCATGGTTGTTATTTAGTGACTCAAATGAACCCAGATAAACTAAGACTAAAAAAATAAAAGATAAATCTACCTTATCCAATATAATGACTTGTACATTCATCTTGTTTGTCCCCTATCCATCTCCTCTCTTCAAATCATAAATTATTGCCCATACGTCTGATATTTTTTTAAATTTAAAATAAATGTATTCAAGTGAATTAAACTAGCCCCACTTTACAAATTTGCAAACAAAAATTTTCAGTTTTCAAAAATTATGAAAAATTGTCCTTTAACATTCCATATTTATGGTCATATCTTTGTTTCTCTCCACTTTTTAGGGATTTTTTTTTAAAAAAAAATAAATAAAATTAATATTTGATTTCAATTTGTACTTTATTCCTACTTATTCTTCCTTATAATTGTTTGGAAAAATGGAAGATTAACAGTTTTTAAGGGATTAATTCAATATTTTGGTTTGTTTATTAATATTTACTTTCAATTTGTACTTTATTCCCATTTTTTTTTTTTTTTTTTTTTTTTTTAAATAGAGAATTAAGGATTTTTATTGGTGCCTTTCACATTTTTCGTCATTTCAAAAGATTTATCAAAATCATTTTTTAAACAAATGATTTTTAAAAAATTGAATTTTTTTTTAAATTATATAGAAAAAACCTTTAAAATATATTTTATTAAAATTAAATAATATATTATAATAAAAAAGGAATACTCCACTTTTTACTAAAAAGTTACTATAATTATTTCTCTATTATGATAATAACCGAAACCTTAAATAGCTTGTCATCTTAAAATATATCACATTCTATTGAATTAGTTACCATCATGAGATTAGATTTTAATTTAATAAAATGAATGTATTTATTAATTTCCATAGTGAAAAAACACACTTGTAATCGTGCCATGCTTACGGGGACAACAAATATCATTTAAAAAGATAAATTTTGCTTCCTTCCATGTGTGTAACATGTCTTATTTTAGAAATATC
>JARHVA010006951.1:652500-745000 GCA_037957365.1 Torreya grandis
ATAATACCTCTTCATCAACAACACTAATTAAGATAAAAAATGACTTTGACTACCTTAAATGATTTTGATTTGTGAACTTATGAAACAAAAATGAAAAAAAAATAAAAAATCTTACTCAAAACTCAGTATCACCAAAAAAGAGCAATAAAAATTAGGATTGAGAGTGTTAAACTAGTTATTATAAAGAAACCACCGACCATATGGCTCTCAAATAAATAAATTTTGGTAATAGCAATTGTATGGATTAGGTTGTCTAAAGTAAGGATCAAAAACATTGTTGATGTAAATAAAAAGTAGAAAGGGGGTGTAGCTTTCAAATATTCTTTTCTATTTTTTTCTAAGATTTAGGGCTAGTTTAGTTAAACAAGTATTCAGTTACTTAATCTAATACTTTTACATTATTATTTGGGTATCAATCATAAAGGAACTATATAGACAATTGGACTCTAGAAAGGGCTCCATACCCAGACCTAAAATTCACATGAAACTTAGAATAGAAACTAGAACTACATGCAGTCTAACAAGTGAAGGATACTTCAAGTATGCAGGTGATTAGGATAGGGTTAGGGTTGTGTGATAAACAAAATTAAAGTTAAATGAAAAGGTAAAACCATTATAATAAGACCCTATTTTAGATAAATAAAGAAAAGAAAAGAATTTTGTGATATACTAAAAAGGATCCCAGTTGGATCAATGTAGTTTTTAAGGCTTTAGGCCAAATTCTGAGGTACAATGTGATTATTTTTTATATGTTTATACTCATGTCATGATGACCTTGATGCTTATCTATTAGAGATGAGTGGTGAACAGTGATGGATTTAGGATCTGATTGATCCTAGTGAATCAAGTCTCTAACTAGAGCATAACCTACTCATATGTTGATGCCTAACCTGTATGGTTACATACTTGCTCATTTGGTAAAGGTTATTAAATGCCTAAACCATAGGGTTAGATGCTTGCCTAGTTATCAAAGGATATTTGATAGAATAATTTATACCCAAGTTATATTCATAGAAAAACATTAATTAAATAAAAAATAAATATATAATTTTTTTTTGTGTTTTAGGATAGAAACTACAGTATCTACATTGTGGTATCAGAGCCTAGGTTTGAAAGCTAGGCTTTAAGCCTACTATGAGCTATGCTTAGTAAAATATTAATTTTTTATGTTAACTTATTAAGAAAACTAAAAACTATGAGAAACTAATTTGGTTAAAACTGGTTGTTCAGACATGGCTCATGGAAAAATTTCAAGGAAAGGAAAAGGAAAAGGAATAAAGAACAAGTGGAAAATAAAACTTCCCTCCACTTTGAAAGAACCTATTTACATTTCTGACTTGGATACAATAGTTATAATCTAGTGTAAACTCAAATCTTTGAAGTGGAGCCAGTTAAAACAAAACCATCTATGATTGAACCTATAGTCAAACATCCATTTAAGATGCCCTCAACAATTAGAGAGTTTCCATTTGGAATGGTTTTTAATGAACCTTACATAGGTCTTGAAGTATGCAAGGAATATAACTGATGCCACCGATATGTGTTTCACTCAGAACATGAAGTTCCCAAAGAAATGAAACTGGATGAAGAAAATTTTATTTATAATAATTTTTAATTAATGTTTTACAAAAATATATATATTATAGTCATAAATATTATCCTCTATAAAGCTAAAAAAACTCTATGTAATAAAAAGATGAATGAGATTATCAAATGCTTAGTTTTTATCAATCCTATGTGTGACTGTGATCAATAATAGAATGTATGAGAAAAATTAGAGTTGTCCAAAAGAGATTTATGTTATCAACTATCTTTAATGAAAACTTAGGGGATTGCGTTATTTATATTAGGAAACCAAATGGCAAGACCTTGACGATCCACTAGGAATCGAAGGGAAAATGTGAGATACACAAAACCCAATAATGAAAATGTCAAACAATAAGTTCTATAAAATAGAGAACTGAAGATAGAAGACCTCATCAATTTTTTGACCAATCAAATAGATAAAATGGACTCACTTGAGAAGGTAATTAACGATCTTAGGTCAAGGCAAGAAAATATAGAAAACATAACATAACTTAACCTTGAAAATCTACCTAAAGAAGGTCCACCACTAGTCATTGAAATGGAAGTTGTAGCTCCCAAAATTGAAGTTCCTTTTTCTTATCTTAGTAAGGATTTGAAGAAGATTTTATCCCCTAAGTTTGATGAGAAATAGTTAGGTGAAGGAGCTTAGAATTGGATAAACGAGATGGAGAAGTACTTCAACTTGAGAAACTACAATGATGCAACTAAGGTGTTACGGGGATTAGCAACAAGTAGGAGAGGTAGAGCACTGGTGGACTAACATGAAGGAATTAAATGGAATAACCAAGAAAAATTTGACTTAGGATTAGTTTGACTACCAATTTAGGAAGAGATGGTTACCCTAATTATTATTTAATGAGAAGATGTTGAATTTCATAACCTAAGGTAGGGAGGCATGTCAGTCCAGCAATATTGAAATAGATTTGTCAAATTCTTTAAGTATGTACCCATGTATCAGAAAGATGAAAGAGGTCAAAATAGAAAGTTCTTCCTAGGACTGAAAGAAAACATAGGAGCAGAAGTAGATATGCACAACCCTAAGAACATGAATGAAGTGATAAAAAAATCTCTCAAACATGAATGGAAATTTCATTCCTTAGGTACAAAAAGACAAAACTTTAACAATGATAAAAATATAACCTTCAAGAGGAAACTACATTTCAGAAGAGAGCAAGTTAGAGATAAAGACCCAAGAGCAAATCCAATAAGCAAAGCACCCCCACCAAATCAAAATTAGAGAAATATTTTTAGAAGGTACAACAATAAGGGCAGAGATAATAACAGGAATGATCAAAGGAATTACAATCACCACATATATCCTACATGGATTTTAGGTGGAAGAAATGATGCCCCAAGGAATCCATTACTAAAAAGACAACTAGGAGGGTGTTTTACTTGTGGAGTAAATTACTTTGCTCAGAAGTGCCTAAGGATGCAGGGATAGATAAGGGCTAATTAACCTCAGAGAGGACCACAACAAAGGATCAATGTTGTAGTAAGGAATCACCAAAATAGATACTAGAATGTGCGAGTTGAAGTTACGGGTATATTATTGGGTAAACCCATTTCAATTCTCATAGATACCAGTTCATCAGAATCTTTAATTTCTCCTGAATTACTAATAAAAATGTCTCTCCCATTGAATCAATGAATTCATCATGGATGGTCTAGTATGGGGATAAGGCAGTCAAGGAAATATCTCATTGTTTACCTAAGGTAAAAATACAATTTCTAGATTTTAAGACAAACTTAGACCTATTTATATCACCCTTAAGAGCCTATCATGTGATAATAGGGATGAGTTGGCTCACCAAGCACCAAGCCAAAATAGACTATTATAGAAATTTGGTTAGGCGTTTCAGTGACGAGGGGAGATGGGTCATGATTCAAAGGGGTCATAGGCCCATAAAAGTAAAAACCATCTCAGCTATGTAGCTGAAGAAAGAGAGAAGGAAGCGAGCTCTAGTTTTCATGGTAACGATAGATGAAGAGGATGAAATCAAAGATGAACCAAACTTGGAAGGGTATCCATTCCTAAAATAATTTGAGGACATGTTCCCTAAAGAATTATCTGGAATTCCCCTTAAGAGAGAATTTGAGTAAAGGATATTAGATGCCTAACTCGTATGGTTTAAATGTTTGCCCGGTTGGCAAAGGATATCCAATAGAATAAATTATACCCAAGCTATATTCATAGACAAACATTAATTAAACAAAAAAATATGTGTTATAGGATGGAAACTATGGTCCCTACCAGCCTTTAGCTTGCCTGCAAAAGGTTTAAAAGCTAATGTCATAAATCAATATTTTTCATTCTGATAGCCTGTTCATTTCTATTTTTTATTCTCTTTTTTAATTTATCACAAAAATTTTAGAACAATGATGTATGTGGATTTGCATGCAACTCCATGAAACGTTGTCATTCTAAATCAAATAAAATCAGAGACTTTGAACTTTTTTAGATGACACACATTCAATAAAATAAAATCAGACACTAAATAGTAATAAAAAATTTGAGGTGAAGTTGCCTCATAAACCAATAATGATTGGAAAATCTAAAGAAAATAATGTAACTAAAATGCTCTAGCAAAATATGGATAGAAAAATGATGGTAATAAACATGGCATAGATTACTAAGCAAATAATACCTATTACAAAACTTTCCCTAAATATTTCATGCATACCTAACTCTTTGCATAGATAGTTAAATGACATACCTGATGCAAAATTGAAGAGGATTCTATTGGTGTCATAGGTAGTTGTTTTTGTTTTTTGTTATTTTTATTTTTTCAGTTGTTAAATTGCAAACAATGTTTTGTGGATGTGTGTCTCTTTCCATTGTTGTCAAATATGGTGACACAATCCATTGGTGGGAAGCACTCTAGCTTCCAGAAGGCCATCTTTTAATGCAGAATCCCAATGAAAAGTCTTTCCATGTTTTAAAGCAATCTGATTCTTCACCCACTCATATGACTAGTTTAAAAGCCTTTCATCCCATTTGATGCTTCAAATTATTCCAAGCTAGCCCTGGTGTAGAAAGCACCGTTAATAGCTATTTTGCCTCCCAACACTCTACATTTGTGAAACTACACTCCATCCTCTTACACAAATCCATGATCTACTATCAAGGCCTTTCCAAGGAGACTGGCATCCTCAATGAGGGGATTTCCACAAGGAGAGCCCCCTCTCTCCAATATCAAAATGGAATACTTGTATCATAGTATGGTTGCCACTAGGCACCCTGTTGTACCTCATACAAGGATAATGCAATCATATGTTGTTTCTACCTCCTACTGGTTCCTTTTTTTATTAGTCACATTATTTTTAGGTTTGTATTGTCTACCATGATCTTATGTCCTTTCTTTATTTACACACTATGTTTGCCTAGATCATTTTATCTACTTAAAATTTTCTTTTCGGTTTTCTTCATTTGTCTTATATGATATGTTAAATTACTTATATTTATTTCATCTAAGTTGTTTCTTTATACTCTTTTCATATTTATTACACAATTTTTTTCAGATGTTTTTGGTTATTTAAAAATCATTTTTACATTTTATTTTTCATTTTTTTAATATAAATACTTACATTTGTTAATAAAGAGTGAAAAATACAAGAAAATGTTATATGACCATGTGAAAATGTTATATCTACTCAATACCAACATACACACATATAGAATAATATGGAATTATTGTCCTTTGTGATCTTTAATGTTTTCTAGATATAAAAAAATATACACACCAATTACAACAAGACAAGTGATGCCATCAATCCCACCTAGAAGAGGGGATACACTTTGTTGTGATATAGCTTCTTTGAGAAATATAACCAAGGATTCAATTCTTGAGTGCATTCCCTAAGCCTTTTCATGTATTGTGGCCAATTACATTTGTAACTTTACCACCTAAGTTGCTAGAGCACACTCTCTCACCATGCCTACTAGATTAGTTGCCTGATGAATTTCCTAGTCCCTAGGTAGATAAACATGTGTATTTATCACCTAATACCATAGAGCATTGTCTCTTACCATAGGTACTACTTATGACATGAAAGGACTTGGGTCATATCCCCACTTATGTAGCACTTATTTTTCCTCTCCCAATGTTTCTCTATAATAAAAATATGACATAGCACATATGGTGCGATTCGATTTGACACATTTTTCTTCTCATGTTGAGGAATCAAGTCATTTATTAGATCATGATGTGTGGCCTCAGTTAGTGATCACCACCTTTTCATCTCATCTCCAACACATACAATCAAACATTAGTACTTAAAAAATATATAAATCTATATATCACTATCCCACCCTCTAGTATGAATATTGATAGGTATATAACATACAATTATCTAAAAAATCAAAAAAATTATGTGGATATGTGTGCTCCTTGTGTATGGTCTCTGTATCCTTCCCACTACCAATGACTTCAACATCATCCTCATCATCCATATATATACTCCTCTAGTGTCCTGTAAAATCTACCACTTATCTCCATCTCTATACCAACATCATATGTGGTCCCCTTCTTTCCTTTCTTGAATATGTGAAAGTCATTCATTTTCCTCTTTAGGTATAAATTTCACTTCACGCGCTAGTAAATTTTACATATAACTAGTTAAACTATCCTTTTGATTCTCTTTCCTAGCTATTGGTATTCAATTGGATTATTCATTAAATTTTAAGGGCATCTTAAACATTTAGTGGGGTATGTGTTGGATTTACATGGAGATGTGTTATTTTTGCAAACGCATCCTTCCTAATTTCATTTATTTCATTTTATTCCATATCATCTCTTTAGCCATCACTTTTTCTTATTATTGGCATGGCCATCATTGTGTGTTCCTCAATCCTTTGATTTAATTCCACTTCCCACTCACCTCCCACTCAGTTTATGTTAATTCATGAGTGTTTTATTTCTGATCACTTCATGTGTTTTGTTTCCCAACACATCATATGTTTAAATAACCTTTTTATCCATAGGCATTGAATTTACTCACACACCTTATTTTTACTTATGTCTTGAATCTTACGCCTATTGTCCCTCACATGGGTACTAGAGCCATTCTTATTTCCTTTTATTTATTCCCTTCATTATTAGGGTTTGTTTTCAGTATTTTGACTACTCTTCTTCATAATTTTTTGATCTCCTTCCCTTTTTTCCTATAATATAGACTTATTTTTATTTTTATTATTTTCCTTATATTCCCTTATATGTTACCCAATTGGTGGTTCTCATCTCTTTTTTATGATTTATCTTGTTAGGTTTTAGTGCACATGTCAACTTGCACATAACACATTTTTTTGGTTCTATTGGTGTTGAATATATCACCACATTTTCATCCTCTAAAGCTTCATCAAATCAAATGTTATTTTTATTTTTGACTAATTTAGTGTAAATCTGATTCCACTATTAACTTCATCTCTTTTCAAATCATCCACATTTGCATGTGCGATAATTACCATCCTACTTAGATCCCCTTTCACATACTTAGTCATAATTCCATATGATAAATTTATCCATCCTTAATTATTATCTTAATAATTATTTTTCTCTTTCACCCATTTATGACGAGTCTTCATAAAACATGATATATAAACTTCATAGGCTACATACATTGCTTTTGGAATATTCATTTTATCCTCTATCAAGACACTTTATGTCGCATATAACTGATAAATTTTTAAAATGTAATACTCACTAATCTTAGTGAGGTAGATGTGATTATTTTACTTTTGCTCTAGGAATTGATTCCATATTAGATATAGATAGTTAGATAGATAGATAGATAGATAGATAGATAGACAGACAGACAGACAGACAGACAGACAGACAGATAGATAGATAGATAGAGAGAGAGAGAGAGAGAGAGAGAGAGGAGAGAGAGAGAGAGAGAGAGAGAGAGAGAGAGAGAGAGAGAGAGAGAGAGAGAGAGAGAGAGAGAGAGAGAGAGAGAGAGAGAGAGAGAGAGAGAGAGACTTTGTATAGCCATTTAACAAACCATCATATACCTTATCCATAGTAGAGAGGAAGAGGAAGTTGCTTATATAATTATCCCAAGATAGTCCTTCACATAGTAAGTAACAACCTATGAATTTTACATATTATACACAACTTCCTTTCTTTCTTAATGTTAAATAAACTACTATAGTAAAAAAATATTGATCAAACTAGTGTCTACCTAGATAGCTTTATCTTTATAATTTTTAAAATCACCATATTATACCATAGCTAGTGATATTTTAACTATTTACCCAATTATTATTATATTATCTCTATTGTTATTGAACCTAGTTGATGTTTCCAAGCACATGAACACAATTTCCTTCTTTCATATAATGAACTAGAGTCACCCTCTATGCATGTCTAAATATAGGAACTTAATTATTTCTATATATTCTCCCAAATAATGTAGCCCTCAATGTTTTAAAAGACCATTATCCTCTATATTAATTTTGATAGTTTCATAAATGACATGTGTAAAATCCCTTCCATATTTCCCTTGATCGTGTAAGACTCACCATTAAGCATTTTCTTTTACTTTATATCCCTAATGTTTAAGTCCTTGATGTTATGAAATATCCAATGAATTAATTTAACACTTAACTAATCTCAATAAACTATGGATATCTCATCATGGATGTGGTGACCACAGGTAATTGTTTGGTGTTCTTCTCTTTACTAGTTCTACTAGCAATTGACAATTATTCCTCAACACTTATTGTTCCCTCATTCTTGGGGGCCTATCCTATATCTTTTCATTTTTTAGTTGTTAGTCTTGAAGGGATCACTTATGCATCCATTTTGATTTTAATCAACATTAATACCTACTTTGCTTGCCTATCAAATACCATTGATTTGTGTGCCAAAAAAAATGTAAATGTTTTGTGAATGTGACCTACAAGTTGTTTAAGAAATATATAATAAAATACTATTTCTTAGAAACTGATAGTATGAAATATTTATACATTATTAGGAGTTTTACATTAATCAAGGCAATTCATTACTTGAGGTTATCAAGGTGAAGCCATAATGTCTTTGTCTTAATGTCTTAATTGATATTTATAGTGGATGAAGGGCCCACTTACTCAGAGCTAACGACTATGCTTTTTCCTCTATGTAACATTTTTTTGTGGGTTGTTATGCCTTTCAAAAAAATCAGATTTGCTATGGAAAATAGACACTTGGGTAACTAGGGCTAAGAGGTTATAATCTAAATCAATGAGCCATAAGAACCAACTGAATGTTCTTCACCCTTCTATAATAAATTCTCCTAGGACATGTTCTTGGCTATTGTAATCATGACATTTTATTCCCTGTATAGCATATTCACCTAGGGTTGTGTTCTATACATTTTAGAGTCTTCTCCTTATAATATAAGATGAGATTTGGTTAGCACTAATGGTCTTATGATCATAAGGGGATAGTTTTACATTATTACATGGTCTATTTTTCTTCTTTAGATGAAAATAATCCGAACTCTTTGAATAAACTCTTTATTTGAAGTCATGCAATTGATTTGGATTTGAACTAATCTATATATATGTTATCAAATAAACATTGGATTTATTTTTTTCTTTATGTTTCTTGTTTAAACCCTATCGGTGTGTTTTTATCATATGGGCACTATTACTTTATATGGAAGCAAACCATAAATTTAAAAAACCCTTAAAATTCCTTTTGCAGGTCTATTATATTATTTGAACTAATCTTTAGGTTATTTACTATATATTTTTTAAATTTTTTCCTTATTTTTGTTTGTGTTAAACTCCACAAACTATGAGCTTAGTTTGGTTAATGGTAGGTAGGTTACAATTTATGAGTTTAATGCAATGTAGTTCTAATAGAAAAAGGAATAATGCATGTTTATCACTTACAGAGGCACCCACATAAATGGTTTTTCAATAAGGATGATCTTTCTTTTTTTTTTCTCTAGGTTTGCATAACTATTCATCACATACATGGATATTCACTTGAAATTTTTTCCAATTCTGATGATCTTTCATCTTTCATCTTTACATTTGTGTAACTATTTTCTAGTTATAGCCTATTTGTGGGTAAATATTCATTTTGTTTTTATATATGACTATGTGTCTTATTTACTAATCCAAACATCATCTTTCCCAAATGTGTATTCCTCATATATTATTGCTTCCTATGTCAGGCATGCCTTAAATGTTCCCAGACATGAAATAATGTGTTTTGTATGTACCTATCATTACTGTATTTATATATCATATTTCTATATTTTTTACCTATAGAAATATATAAATTAAGATTAAAATAAATAAACTCATTATATGTAGTTGAGGTTTTAAACATGCAACTTTCTATTGCATCTCTATATTAGATAAAGGGAATTCTACCCTTTTATTTTTGGGTTAAACCTAGCATTGTGAAAAAGGTAATAATAATGCTAACTTCATATTGCTTTATTTTTTGTTGGATGTGTCTTGTCTTGTGGTGGCTTCTATTACACATACCAAAGTCTCTAATTTTGTCTCTATTTTTGAGGTAATGATATTGGTGACTACCTCACCAATATTTTATCTTTCCAAAACACCACTACTCCTTAGCAATTCATTAATATTTTGCTCAAAAAATTAGATCAATACATAGCAATAAGTTTTCAAAAATTTAATGCCATTAATATAATATTTTTTACCCTACTTAAAATCATATGGTTAATAATTAATTATCAAAATAATTCCTTAACAAGCCTTAAGGGGGAGTTGGACACTTCAATGCATGTGTAAGTAAAAAAAATTATTTTGGTGCCATAATCCACAAATTAGGGTAACACTATATTTTGGCCAAACATAATTTCTTCAAGTTCAATGTTGAGTATTTTTCATGTTTTTGAGGTTTGGAATTGATGTTATCATGGATTCCAAAGGTTCTTAAGAAGATCATCATAAAGTTATTAAAGGGTGTAGCTATGAGAGAGAATATTGATCAGTATTGAAGTGATCCTGAGAGTGTAATATATGATTAGTATATGTTCTTATGACTATATGAGTGATGTGAATGTCAACATGTAAGGAAATTATTGTCAAAATTATCAAGTTCTTGAGCTTTGTAGTGTCTTGAGAAGGTATGTACATAGGATCCCTAGTCTCTTACATGAAGGAGCATGATCGCTTGGTAATATGATTGAATAGAGGCATGAGAGGATGTATGAGGTTTCTTTAACATGTACGAGAGGCATTGGAACACTCATGAGAGTCTCAGGTTGAGCCTACAAGGGTAGGACCTTCAAACCTAGTCTAAAACTAAGCCACTTCTAGACCCTACTTGGGCTAATGAGGTATAATGAACTATTATCAAGTCATGTGAATGATCTATGGAGGTGTATAAGGATGAGAGAGTTTTATTTAGTATGTGATAGTGATGCAGAGTGCATGGAAATAGGCATGAAGGTCATTTCTAAGGCCTAATGTGGTTTACAGGTTAAGGTTTAGAGAGCAAAGAGAGAGAATGTGATCTAATGAGGGTTCATAATCATATTTTAAATAATTTTAAATAATTTTAACTAATTTAATAATTTTTATATTTAGGGTATGTTTTTTCAAGTGTGTCCATGTAGTTTTAGGTCATGGTTTGCAATAAAAGGCAAGAAACACAGTTTTGAGGTCTGTCAAGTACATAAAATAAAGGCATACAAACCTAAGAAAGACTTTTAGGTGTTCATTATATTATAAAACATATTCATGGGAACCTATTTTATTTATGGTATACATATAAGGTTCCTATCTCAAAATTCTAGGCATTTGTTTTTGGAATGAAGGGTTATGCTTTATGAATGATTATTAAGAATGGAAATAGGTTTAAACCCTATTAGAACCCTAATAATGACCCAATTTTGAATATATGATTAAAAAGTGATCAATATGGTTTTTAATATTTAGGTAAGTGTTTGGATCTTGTATTTAACTCTCCCAGGTACCTCTAGGTTATGGTGCTTAGATAGAGGAGAGAGAATTTGTGAAGATGCAAGCTTGATTCTGATGAAGTTATTGTAGCTATAAAATTTATATTAGAAAAAGTTTGAAAATGGATGAAATATGAAGTTAGAGACTCATTTATAATGTCCCTTAATGTTTATAAATAGGTTATATCCATCAAGTATGCTAAACTGGTCATCCAAGTCAGTCCATCACTAATAGGCCTAATGATGGAAATAGTGAGAAACCTAGGCAAAAGTGAAAAGATAATTAGGAATATGCTATCATGAAATAGTGATGAAACAAATTTCATGGATATGTTATTAAGGAATATTAATACATGCTCATGTTTGTTATAAGTTTTGGATGTTAGTTATTATAGTGAAAATGTTGCTCACAAGTTGACGTATTTGGTTAATATGAGTCAATGAGATCTAAGGTTATGATATTGGTATGTAAGACTAATATTACCATTTGACCATATATATATATATATATATATATATATATATATATATATATATATATATATGTATGTATGTATGTATATATATATGTATGTATGTATGTATATATATATATATATATATATATATGTATGTATGTATGTATGTATGTATATATAGATATATATATATATATATATATATATATATATATATATATATATGTATATGTATATATATATATATATATATATATATATATATATATATATATATATATATATATATATACACACATATATATATATATATATATATCAATAATCATCTAATTTTATCATAGGATAATATACATGAATCATAATTCATTAAATATGTCTATACAAGTGTTGGAGGTCTATGTCACCATGACTGGTCTTTAAAGAAAATTAGATGTTCTGAGTGAGCAAGTAGCAAGACTATTTTTTAGTCCTTTTTCCCTATGTGATGAAGTTTAATGCAATTTATGATTTTTTTAATTTTTTTTTATGCTCATTTTGTGTGATTTATTATCATGTTTATGTGTCTAAATAACAAGTTATCTATAGTTATTCAAGATATACCTTTTTATGTGTATGAAGGCCTAATATCAACAGTACTAATGGTGTGCTTCAAGTGGTGGTTGGAAATAAGAAGTGTCATGAACCTAATATGTGATTATTAGAGGTATATTATTGTGGTATTTTAAGTTTTCCTAATATGTGTATAGCTTTAAATTATTCAAATGAGATCAAAGGGTAACGCGTACTAATCAAGACATAATTGAATTAGGTCTCCTTAAGAAGTAAAGAAGCATTTGGTCTATTTGAGATATGGATGAGCTAATGTAATGATTAATTCATATTTTTAACATGAAATAAGGCCTGTTTTATGGAAAATATAAGTGGTCAAGTGTGTGTGGCTGACCAAAAGGTGTATGAGCAAGAGCGTAGTATAAGAAAAAGGCCTAATAGGCCTAATTAATGTGTTAGAGATTGAATGAGTGGAAGCAATGGATATAAAAATTTAAAGAGATGAAGGAGGACTTATAGACCATCATAATGGTGTATAAAAAATATCATGAAGATATAAAATGGGTACTATAGTTAAGAATCAAGGTCATATAACTTAACATATCTTGAAGAGACCTAATTGAGATAAGAGGCCTAGAAGCCAATTTTAGATGAATAATACTATGAAGAGATGAAGAGGTGGTCATAATCAGTTGATTGAGTAACAAAACATTATGAAGGTAATAAAATCAATTAGGTATCTAATTTGGTGTTGAGTCATCTAAGGGGTTGGTGCCTCCTTGGAAGCTAGTGCTTGATAAAGCCTAGCTAGGTTGGTGCTCCATGTGGAGTTGGTGCTTCATTAAATAGTGATATTTTGAATTATAGGACTATATTCCATTTGTATGGATCAATGGGTTTTATTACCCTTGATTTTTTCTTTCTCATATGTGTGTTTTCTTGTGTTATGATCATGTCAATGACTCTTTATGCATCACTATATATTTTTATTGATTTGATGGTTGAAGGAATGTTAAAGTAAATGTGAAAGGAATTTTTAAAGTGAGTGATTCACACCCTCCCTTGATCATTTTATTTCCAATAATTAGTATCAGAGATTTTCCCTTTAAATAAATTCTAATATCTTGAAAGTGATCCTAAGAAGTAAAAGATGTCTAGTGATCAAAAGGAAGAAGAAAACATGTATAATGAAGAAGTCTACTATGATAGTGAAGAAGGAGAAGTTGAAGTATACATTTAAACTAAGCTCATAAGTGCCCTTGATGATTTGAATCATTATAATAAGACTAAAAATGGTCCTAGGAATTAGTTATAAGGTGTCAATATAAGGTTTAGATCAAAGGATGTTGAGTATAACTAGTTGAAGACAAAGCTAAATTCCTTGAAGTTTAAGCATTAATAGCTCATAGACAAGATGAGAACGTTTTGAGAGAGAGAATAAGAAGTAATAATAATTCAATATTACCAAAATGAAAAGAAAAATAAATCAATCTAATATAATAAATGATAAATTATCATGGGACCATGGGAAAATAAGTAATCAGACAATAGATAAGTATAGAAATGTTGTTTGCTACGTCTGTCATAATATGGGTAACATTGTAATATTATATTCCACTAGAGTTGGAATACCTCAAGATTTAAAAAGACATATGAATCGATTATAGTGTATGAGAAGGATCAAACAATGGTATGGAATCGACAACAAGTTAGGACTGATGATATTAAGCTCAAGAGTCAAGATGGACTATTTGCTATAGAGTAATAAAATACTAAAGAGGATTCCATGCTAGCTCAAATTGCTTTTCACATTCAAGATGAAGGCATGAAATGGGTATAGATAGTGATTTCTCAAGACACATGATTAGAGACAAAAATAAGTTCATCTAATTGAAGAATAAGGTTATAGGAATAATGGGGTTTGGAAACAACACAACTACCAATATAGCTGGCAAGGGTGCCTTGATTTTGGACAATGGGAAGACCAAGACATAAAATTTGTTGTATGTGGAAGGTTTGAATCACAACCTACTTAGTGTAAATCAAATGTGCTTTTAGGGACACAAACTAACCTTTCATGATATAGGGTGTGAGATAAAGAGAGCCAAATCATGAACGGTAATTGTCTATGCATAGAGGACTAAGAATAATCTATATTTCTTGAATGAGATCAAGAAGGAGATGATTTATGATAAATATGTATGAAATTTGGATATTTAACGTAAATTTAGGTCACCTAAACTTTGATAATTTATCAATATAAGCACTAATAAGTCTATGAAGAACATACCTAAGATCACTAATCCTACAAACATACTTTTCAAGGCATGTGAACATAGTAAGTAGACTGGAAGAAGATTCAATTCCAAGGATTAATCTACTACAAGACCCTTAGAGTTAATACACACTGATCTCTATGAGCCTAAAATAATTCAAATAATTTAAGGAGATAGATACTTCATATTACTTATGGATAACTACACAATAATAACCTAGGTTTCATTCTTGAAATAAAAGTCAAAAGCTATTAACAAGTTTAAGGCAATCAAGGCTCTTATTGAGAATGAGAATAATGGGAAGATAAAGTGCCTAAGATCTGAGAGTGTAGGAGAGTTTTGGTCCAATAAGTTTGATGACTTATATGAGGTTCATGGAATAAAAAGATAATTCTTAGTATCTAAGACACCTCATCAGAATGGGGTAATGGAAAGAAAGAATAAGATAATTCAAGAGATGGCTATAACTATGATAAATGAGTCTATATTATTTTAAGGATATTGAAGAGAGGTAGTAATAACTACAATGTAAATTTGGAATAGAGGACATATAAGGACTAATGGAAATAAGACTCCTTATGAACTGTGGAAAGGCAAACCTACCAATGTGGAACACTTTACAGTGTTTAGGAGTAAATGATTCATCAAAAGAGATGATGAAGACTTAGGAAAGTTTGATTCTAAATCTGATGAACATATATTATTAGGATACTCATCAATGAGCTAAACCTATAGATGTTATAATAAGAGGATATAAAAGATAGTGGAAAATACCAATGTGAAGCTTAATGAGACAAGGAAATCACACTCACAATAAAAGGATATGCTAGAGAATCTAGATTTTAGAAATGAAGAAGAAACTAAAGAGGTCAATGAGGAAGAAAAATAAGTTGAAGAGAGATAGGACTCAAAAGGCCCCTCATGATAGATTCAAAGAGATCATCTTGAATCTTGAATAATTGGTAACAAGAATGTAAGTATGCAAATACGATGACTGGTATGTAACCTACATCAAGAGAATGTTTCTCTATTATCTAAGATTAAACCCAATAATCTTATAGAATCAAGCAAAGACAAATTTTGGATAGGTTCTATGAATGAGGAGTTAGATCAAATAGAGAATAATGAGACTTGGGAACTAGTTTCTAGGCCTAAAGGCAACAATTTCATTAACACCAAATGAGTGTTTAGAAATAAGTTAAATGAAGATGGAGAAGTCACTAGAAACAAGGCTATATTGGTATCAAAGAGATATGCACAAGTTAAAGGGGTAGATTTTGAGGATACCTTTACACTAGTAGCTATATTGGAGGCCATCATATCATTTATAGCATATACAAGATTAAAAGGGTTCAAAATATACTAGATGAATGTCAAATCTACCTTCTTGAATGTGAACTTGGAAGAAGAGGTGTACATAGAGCAACCTAAACAGTTCTCACTATCAGGTTACAAGGACTATGTGTGCAAATTGGAAAAGGCTCGTTATGGTCTAAATCAAGCTCCTAAATCTTGGTATGATATATTGGACATGTATCCATTGGATTAAGGATTCAAAAGAAGATTTGGAGATAATAATCTATACATAAAATCATAAGATGACCATCAATTGATAGTAGTTGTCTATGTGGATTACATCATCTTTGGTGGAAATAATGAGAACATGACCAAAGGATTTATAGAGGTGATCTAAAAAGAGTTTGAGATGTCCATGCTTGGATATCTATCATTCTTTATTTACTTACAAATCACTTAATCTAAAAAAGGCATATTCATTTCACAAGCCAAGTACATAAGACAGATGTTGATGAAATTTGAGATGGAATGTCATAAGGCAATTAATACACCTATAATCAGAGGGTATAAGTTGAGAAAGTAAGATGAGTTTGCAAAGGTTAATAAAACATAATATAGGTCAATGATTGGATGTTTAATATACACCACTACCTCTATAATTGACATCATGCAAGTGATAGGTCTTATGGGAAGGTTTCAAGCATATCCAATGGAAAATCATCTGCAAGTAGTTGAAAGGATACTCATGTATCTTAAGGGGACCATGGAGTAAGGGTTGTGGTATCCAAAGATCAAGGAGTCCAATTTGATAGCCTATATAGATGAAGATAAGAAAGGATGTCTAGATGATAGGAATAATACTACTGGAGGAGCCTTCTCCTTAGGTGGGTGCGTAGTTTCATTGATAAACAAGAAGCAACCATTAGTAGCATTATCCACTTATGATGCTCAGTACATTGCAACAACTTCATGTTGCAGTTAGGTCTTATGGATGAGATAGACCCAAAAATACTATAAGGTAGAGTATGATGGTCTTATCCCTATCTATTATGAAAATATAAGTGTTATAAGCATCTCAAAGAACCCTTTCATGCACTCAAAGACTAATAACATTCCCATCATGTATAATTTTAAAAGAGAGAAGGTAAGTGAAGAAAGTGTCATACTTGAATATGTTTCTACACAAGATCAGTGTAGACATTTTGACCAAACCACTTTCAAATGTAACATTTAAATGCCTAAGACAAGAATTAGATGTAATTCCTACCCCTAACAATCATTGAGGAAACAAAGTACCTAGGGGGAGCTAATTAGGATAATTATCTACACTAAAAGGTGAGTTATTACAAGAAGGTATGGATGGAGATAAGGGTATCATGGTTGTATTATGAATTATAAACTCATAGTACTATGTGTTGAGTATTTCTGGTTACAAGGACTATGATCCAAGGAGATGTAGACATCACTTTTTTATTAATGTCAAAGGGGAAGAGAGAACAGAAAGGGGAGATAAGAATTATTAGTTTGTAGTGCCTTTTTACATCAATTTCAAAGGATAATATTTTTTATTATTGTTCCTATTTTGGATTTTTGGTATTGATGTTGTCATTGATGTCGAAGGTTCTTAGAAAGGTCTTCATGAAGTCATTAAATGGTGTAACTATGAGAGAGAATATAGATTAGTATTACAGTGCTTATGAGAGTGTATGATATGAATGGTGTAAATTATTATGAATACAATATTGATGTTAAGGTCAGCATGGAAGGTCCTTATGGTAAAATTTGTCAAGTGCTTGAACCTTGTAGTGGCTTGAGAAGGTATGTGCATAAGATGCCTAGTCTTGTGAATGAAGGAGGATGATGGATTGGTAAGATGAATTCGTAGATTCATGTGAGATTTTATGATCCCAATTAAAAATGTATGAGAGGAATTAAAACACTCATGAGAGTCCTAGTATGAGTCTATAGGGGTAGGACCTTCAGACCCACTCTACAACTAGACCACTTTTATACCCTACCTCACCTAATGAAGTATAATGATCTATCATAAAGTTGTATTAAGGATGTATGCATATTTATAAGCATGATGTGTGTTACTTGAGTATGTGAGAGTGTTGGAGATTGCATGTAAATAGGCATAAATGTCAGTTTTAAGGCCTAATATGCTTTGTAGGTCAAGGTTTTGAGGTCTCTTGAGTACACAAAATAAAGGTGTACAAACATGAGAATGACTTCTAGGTGTTCATTATCTAGGAAAACCTTTGCATGGGAACCTAATATATTCATGGTATATGCGGAAGGGTCTTATCTCATAATTCCAATTATGTGTTTTTCGAATAAAGGGCTATGATTTATGAACAATTGGTAGCAATGGAAACATGTTTAAACCCTCTTATAACCCTAATAAGGACCCAATGTTTAATAAATGATTCATTATTTCTAAATATTGTTTTCAATTCTCAAGTAAGTGTTTTTATATTTTATTTAACTCTCCTAGGTACCTCAAGGTGGTGGTCCTTAGAGAGAGGGTAGAGAAAATGTGAAGATATAGGCTTGTTTTTGAAGAAGTTATTGTAGATATAAAACATTGTATTAGATAGAGTTTTAAAATAGATGGAGGATGAATTTTGAGACTCATTTTTCATTTCCTTGAATTTTTATAGATAGATTCTATACTTCAAGTATACTAAACTAGTCATCCAAGTTAATCAGTTACTAATAGGCCTAATGATGGAAATAGTGAGAAACCCAAGCAATAGTGAGAAGATGATTAGGAATGTTTTAACAAGAGATAATGATGAATATAGTTATATGGATACTTATTTTATGACTTTTAAGACATTATCATATTTTTTATAAGTTTTGGAGGTTAGTGATTATATTTAAAATGTTACTCACAAGTTGACCTGTCTCGTTCAGATGAGTCAGTGAGATATAAGGTTATGAGATTGGTTTACAAGACTAATATTTCCATTTAAAAAGATTATATTTCTATCTTATAATGGTATATTTATATCTTAGGATCATTTAAATTCATCATATCTCATTAAATATGTCTATATAGGTGTTGAATGTCTGAGTCACCATGACTGGTCTTTGAGAAAAACTGACAGTTCTGAGTCAGCAAGTTACATGAGTGTTTTTCAGTCCTTTTAACCTATATGATGAATTATAATGCACTTTATGAAGTTATTAAGGTCCTGTGGGATCTATTTATTTTATTTATTATCATGTTTCTATGGTGAAATATCATGTTATCTATATTTGTTAAAGATAGACCTTTCTATGTGTATGAAGGCCTAATGTGAATAGTACTAATGGCATGCTTCAAGTGGTGGTTGGAGATATAATGTCATGGGACTAATATAAGATTAATAAGGTCTATTTTAGTGGTATATTAAGTGTTCCTTTCCTGTGTATAGTTTTAATGTTTGCCAAGGAGATCAAAGGGTAATGTGTACTAATGATGGCTTAATTAAATTGGGTCTCTTTAAGGCCTAAAGAAGGTTTTATTATATTTTAGATATGAAAGACACAATGTATTGATTGAATCATGTTTTTGGAATGAAATTAGACATATCATTTGGAAAATATAAGTGTTCAGGTGTTTGTGTCCAATCAAGAGGTGTATGACCAAGAGCCTAGTATAAGAATAAGGCCTGATAGTCCTAATTGATGTGTTAGAGAATGAGTGAGTGGAAGTGAAGGATATAGATATTTTAAGAGATGAAAGAGGTCTTTCAGACCCTAATAAGGGTTTAAGGAAATTATCATGAAGATCGAATATGGGTACTATAGATGATATCAAGGTCATATCAACTAATATGTCTTCAAGATACCTAATTGAGTGAAGAGGCTTACAAGGCAGTTTGAGGGGAATAAGAGTGTGAATAGGTGAAGAGGTGGTCATCATAATTTGGTTGAGAAACAAATATTTTAAAGATGATCAAAGTAATTAGGTGGCTGAGTTAGTGCTGAGTCATCTAGGGGGTTGGTGCATCCTTATAAGTTAGTGTTTGACAAATCCTAGATGGGTTGGTGCTTAGATAATTGGGGTTGGTGATCTATGTGGATTTGGTGCTTCACTAAATTGTGATATTTTAACTAATATTACTATATTACATATGCAAGGATTAGTGGGTTTTCTTCCCCTTGATGTTTTCCCACTCATATGTGTGTTTTCTTATGTTATGTACATGTGAATGACTCTTTATGCATTGTTATATGTTTGTATTATTTTTATGCTTCAATAAATGTTAAATTATATGTGAAAGGAAGTTATAAAGTTATTGATTCACCAAACCCCCCTCTCAGTCATTATGTTTTCCACTTATTTCTTATTTGATTATAAATATTCATTTTTTTAGGGTCTTTGCATGTGTGGCCTATTTACTAATCCAAACATCATCTTGCCCAAGTGGGTATTCCTCAGCTATTATTGCTTCATATGTCAAACATGCCTCAAATTTTCCTAGACAAGAAATAATGCATTTGGTATGTGCCAATCATTACTATATTTCTATATCATATTTCTATGTTTTGTACGAATATAAATCTATAAATGAGAACTAAAATAGATAAAATCATTACATGTAGTTGAGGTTTTAAACTTTCATCTTTATGTTGCATATCTATATTGGTTCAAGGGAATCTACCCTTTATTTCTAGGGTGAACCTAGAATTGTACAAAAGGTAATATTAATGCTAACCTCATATTGCTTTGTTTATTTTCAGATGTGTCTTGCCTTATGGTGGCTTCTATTCCACATACCACTATATCTATTTTCATCTATATTTTTTAGGTAATGATATTGGCAACTACTTGGCCAATGTTTTAACTTTACAAAACACCACTATTCCTTATCAATTCATTAATTTTTTGCTTGAAACATTAGATTAATACATAGTAGTAAGTTTTAAATATTTCAATTACATTAATATAATATTTTGTACCCTACTAAAAATCATGCAATTAACAATTAATTTTTAAAATAATTCATTAACAAGCCTTAAGGAGGATTTGGAAACTTCAATTCATGTGAAATTAACAAATTTTATTTTGGTGCCATAAGCTCATGATTCCGCTAACACTCTACTTAGGCCAAGCATAATTCCTTCAAGTGCAGTAATGCCATTGTGGTAAATGCCAATAATGGGTGTTGTTTCTCACAAAACTATTATTAAAATAAGGTTAAATGCCTAACCTTAGCCTAATATAATCTGGTGTCCCTCCCTCCATCATTACAATGTCTTAAGGATCTTAAAATAATCTAATTTTACCTCAAATTCAAATCAGTGTGCTTCTAAAAGCCTTCATCTATCACTCTTTTTTATTGCTTAATGATTACCAGTGAGAGTGCGGGTTTCTATTTTTTGTGTGGGTAAAGACCATGGTCCATCTTATTATAGAGTGGGGTTAAACTTAGGTTTCACACTTGAATGATTGCTATAATTTTCATTTTGTGGTTGATTTGTTTTTCCAACTCTAAATAGTATGGCTAATGCATTTTCTCTTGTGAGCTGTGTATAGTCACTATGCATACTGATAAATTTAATTTTACTAATATTTTTTATTCAAAGCGTATTTACACAATTTTTATTTTATTTACTTTTTTCCAATTTAGATGTCGCTTCAATATTTTGAATTGTTTTCCTCTTTTTCGTTCAATGTAAAGTCACATATGGATTCTAAAAGACTCCATTTTGATGTTGTTGATAGAAATTAATCAGTCTTTGATCTTATTTCTAAATCTTAATGCTAAACTAGTTCCACATTGGAAATTTATTTTATTTTCTCTATTTTAATTTTTTATTCAATGTGAGTCGCACATGGATTCTGAAAGACCCAATTGGCCTCAGTGTAAATGATACAAATGCACTAACATTTGATAATCTTTCTAAATTTCTAAAATAAACTAGACCCTTTATCTTACAACAAAACTCAATTGGCATTGGAATCTTATCACTTTCAATTTTAGATGGGTATAAATGAGAGTCAAGATATTAAAAAATGACTTAAATATTCCTCATTTAAATTCTTATTTGATGAATGTAATTGATTTTTTTAGTCATATAAAACTTGATCTACTATAGTGTCAATAAAAAGGTAGTCACAAATTTTTTTATAGTATAAAAATGTAATCAATGAAAGGTTGATGAATGTTTATAGAAGATTTGGTTTTTATTTAGCATATTGAAATATGAAGAGGTACTATTCATCTAAAACTTGTTTGATTTGACACTATATCTAGTGTAATGTGCTCATTGCATTGATATGGTGTTTGTAGGTAAAGAAACCAGAATGTTGTAATTAACATTATATAGAAAAGTGACGTCTCAGAAGAGATGAATAAAATTTGGGCATGATTTGAAAGAGAGTTTTCAATGTTAACACATATTCAACATAGAAATCTTGTTAATTCCTTTTTTGATAGGGATGTTCTAGCACAATGTAAGAATTATTAAATCAAAATAACATTGTATAAGGATCAGATGCCATTATTTTTACCATGCCTCTTGATTGATTAACAATCTTATTATGGCATATTTTTTATGTCAAATTAGTTGATGAAACATAATTAAAGTGTTAAGATCTATAAAAAAAGAGTAGTATCCTTTCCAAATCAATATTTTGGCTTCTGGTATTGGTAGTTTAAATTATTGCATCAAACAACTCTAAATAATATTAATACTAACTCTAATGTTTTTCCAGTGTTCTTATTACAAGGACTTGGTGTTATGCACCCTTTTTATTGATAGCATCCTTATTTGATTCACTCCTACTCTATAACTAGTATTCCTTGTCTTAACATTTAATTGTTTAATCCATGTGAGATTCAACCCTATAATGATCATAATAATGTGTATTGATTTTTCATATCAAACATTAATACATCAAGATATCAAAATATATCCATTGCTATCATACCTATAGTATTAATATTTGTACATCTAAAAAATATAGTGATACTAAAATAATCAAAACTTATATGTGGATGTGTCTACTCTTAATGGATGTTCTCAATATCATTTCTACTATTGAGGACCTCATCATCCAACTCTAATGCTACAAAAAATACCACTTATCTCTTATTTGTACCACCGTCACTAGTGGTCCTTAATAAAATAGTCTCAGTTATCTCATAGAAGTCTTAGGTATCTCTACTATCTATCCCCCATGAGATGGGTAAGCTACTTATGCCTTAGGGACATTTTGTAAAATACTCCATGTATATCATCAACTTCTTTCTGTCACTATTACATTTACATATTTATGATGTCTCCTCCCCAAAAGTTGAGGAGTGTGTCAGGTTAACAACATTTCTACCTATAGTTATAGGCCTTGACCTCCTTCCTCTAAAGGCACACTCTCATTCCTTACTATATATTGTATAAATGCCACCATTTTTATTTCAGTGTGGTAAAAAAAAATTCATTATGTAATATCTAAAAAATGTTTATCTATCAACCATGTGAAGTGTCTTGTCAATTCATTCAATCCCTAATATATCACCGTATATGGCCATGACAACCATGTAAAACTTCTATGTGACAAAATTTTTATGTCAATTTATACATCAGAATACCCTTTACATTATCTCATTAGAATCCCTTGAGCCCATCTCCTTAATTAGGGTAAAATGATAATAAAATTGAATCATTGTCCCTACCAACTAATGCATTAAGAACCACTTTTAAATTTAACAATAAAATAATATAGGTAACCTTATTTTAAATTTCCATTTATTCAAAATTTTATATAAATTATGCCTTAACTACACCATTATACATAAACCCACATAACATATTATCCCATGGTCCAAAGAGGATTCCCACATCGAAAAATAAAATTATGGTATAATTCCACGTAATTCATGACACAAGAGTCAAGTTACCATCACATCCAAAATTAAATTTTGTGTATTTATAATCAAAACTAAAAATACATAACATAGCCTCACTATGTATATGTGTGGGTGGTACCACTTTGGGCATGTGGCCCTTTGTGCTAGTGTTTATCTCATTGACATAGTGTTTGAAATGAGAAAACAAATTGGTGGTGAATATTTGTAATTTAGATATTTATATATTTTTTAAACTAGCAAAATATTATTTTTCATTTTGGTAGTTAAAAACTTCACCAAAAAAATAATATTTGTTAATTTTTCCTTCACACATTTCCATTTTTTCTCAGCCCAAAGGATTTTAGTTTTTGGATCACTAAATTTTAATGGTCCAATATTTTACATCATGTTAAATTCATAAATATTATATAGGACATAAAATCACATTTTTTAAAAATAGATGGTAATTTTGAAGTACAATTGAGGTCCCTAATTATACATAGCCTTAAAATTTAATATAAATATTTATATCTAAACATAACTTAAATTAAGAATTATTTTTGCATCCTTTTTACTATGAAATTATTTGAAAAGTATATAGAGATCAAATAAATTAGTTAGTCGACATAAAAACAAATTAACAATTTTTGGAATCAAGTTATGAAGTCTATTGATCTAATTCAAAATACATCCATCATTACAGTTTTGATCCTATAGATATATATAGTAATATAATTCAAAAAACTTATATTATTGCACTTTATAAATTTCATTTCGTAAGGATTCACTTTTTAAATTAAGCTTTATCATTTGACATAGATAAAATGTTTCTAATAATTTCTATGCTTTAATACATTTTTGAACTATTAATATATTATGATGCTTTTTGAGGCATGTGATTTTTTTCTAAGAATGTGATGTGTTTCTTGGCATACATTACTCTTTAGCCATATGATGATTTCTTATTACTATTGTCATTTTATAGGCTTATGATGATTTTGTAGGCCTGTGATATTTTTCCAGGCATGCGATGTTTTTAAAAACACATAATTGCTTTCTAGGATAGTGATTCTTTTCTAGGTTAGTGATATTTTTAATAAGCTTGTGATACTTTTATAGGATCATGGTTCTTTTCTAGTTTTGTAATTTTTTTTTGAGGTTAGTAATGATTTTTCACCTCTATGATGATTTTATAATGTTTTGATGAGCTCCCAATCTTGTGATGATTTTATAGAATAATGATAATTTTAGAGGATTTCAAGGCTTATGATGTTATTCTAGGATTTCAATTATTTTTTAGGCTTACAATGCATTTCCAAGTCGATGATGTTTTTCCAAGTCTATGATGTTGTTCTATGTATATGATACATTTATGAGATTAAAATTATTTTTTGTGTATGTAATTATTTTCTAAGGATGTATTCATTTCCATTTGCACATTTCTACTTCCTGCATATAAGATTTTT
The DNA here is from genome assembly GCA_037957365.1 of Torreya grandis. NCBI lineage: Eukaryota > Viridiplantae > Streptophyta > Pinopsida > Cupressales > Taxaceae > Torreya > Torreya grandis. The sequence continues at coordinate 677,913 of JARHVA010006951.1, forward strand.
CCAATGGATATTTGAATTTGATTTTCATGTCTTAGTACTCTAATGGCCCATTATTTCCACTAAATGATAAATATTTGTTAATATTTTTATTTATATATAAAAATACATTTGTCATTTTAAAATATTTAACACAAACATGATTTTCATTTTGGTATAGTTATACACATTTGAGAATCACATTTCAATTATATTTTCCCTATATTTAATAACCTTTTTCCAAATGGGTTTCTTAAAAAAATTATAAAATGTTGCATTTCATAGGTGTCCTATTTATTGAAAACCCTAGTATGGAATTTATGTCTTTCAACATAATAAACACTCAATGATATTCCATTTAACACCCATATGAAGGTGTCTATTATTTTTTCTTTATATCTATGAAAATAATATATAGCTCAATGCCCACTAGCCAAGAAAAATTCATAATGCCACCATGCCTTCAATTGATAAATTAATCTCTATCCTCCTTTGAAAACTTAATTAGTAAATCTAGTAATCAATATGCATCTATAATCTCACATAATTTTAGATTATTTTTGTACCTAAAAAGTATAAAGCAATAAAGTAAAATTAGCATTGTTTTAAGGGAAAATTACACCAAAAAATTACATCAATCACACAAAATGTTGAAGAACCATATTGACCATTCTAAAATTATTCCATCAACTGTGAATTATTTTTGTACTTCATGGATCATTTTTACATGACATAATCATAAATTATTGAACTTATCTTACTTTATCACACATTTTTTTTAAAATGATCATCAATTAATGAATTTCACACTACATCAAACATTTCTTACCTAGCTTCATCTACCAACCATAAAATCTTTTCAAATTAGGCATCTAACTATATGTCACTGACCATGCTCAAATTATAGGATTAAAAACATAGTCATTGAGACCAATGAAATTATATAGGGAAAATGCCCTATAATTTTTTCATAAAATCACCTATTGTTTGGATCTAATTTCCAAAAACACCCATTATTTTACTTATTTCTCTTTTCTAATTTGATGACTTTTGGGGGACATTCAACTAGAATTATTCATTATGTTATCAATTTTTCTTAATATAAAAATAAACTATAAAACCTACCTTATCGAAGACACTGACCTATGCATTCACCTCTTTGTCCCCTATCTATCTCCTCTCTTTGTGCCATAAATAATTGCTCATAGCTATCAAAATCTAAAAAATAAAAATAATTAAGAGAAATCACCTAACCTCTATTTATAAGTTTGCAAATATAAATTTTGAATTTTGAAAATATTATTAAATTTTCTTTGTAATTCAATATTTTGGTTATACCATTGTTTCCATCAGCTTCTTAAGGATTGATTCCTTTTGTTTTTATTTTTATTTATTAAAGGTTGATTTCAATTATTTTTAATTTATTTCCATTTTTTTAATTTATAATGGCTTGTAATAAAGGAGGACTGAATTAATATTTTGGTCGCCATCATCTCTTCAATTGCTACAAGAGAGTTCTCAAAATCTCCTAAAAAAAATCAGCATGAGAAACTTAAAACTTTATGAATTATAAGCAAACCCTAAGAATATATTATTATTATTATTATTATTTATAAGGGTTATAAAAATATACTATGAAAAATCTATACTCCACTTGTAATAAAATTTTATTATAATTATTCATTTAATTTGATGTTATTATAACTCTTGATTATCCTACAACATTGAATTTAGCTACACTTATTAAATTAGACTAATATTTAATAAAATATTTGTATTTACAAATATTTCAATTGTATTTCATGCATGTGAGTTTAATTATTATTCTTAAAATTAAACATTTTTCATATTCTAATATAATTTTTACTCCAAAATAATTTGAACCACCACCCATATGAATGTGTTAGTTATCATTTTTCATACATCTAAAAAAATAATAAATAATTTAAAATCTAGTGGAACCCAACACAACTATGTAGTGCTACCACACCCAATATTGGTTAACCCATCTCTATCCTAATATGATAATCTAGACTATGAAAATACTAGCTAGGATGCATATACAACTCACCATAGTTGGGCTCATCTTAGTACCTACAAAATATAAAAGATCAATGGATAGTTATATATGTCTTCTTATGATTTTTTTTAATTTATTTTGCATGTATTTGTGCTATATTTGAAAAAAAAATCTCTAAATTATTAATATTTGTTAATATTAAACTTTTCAAATACCAATAAATATCAAATTTTAGAAATTTCAGTGACAGCATGATTGTCATTTTGATAGGATTCTACAACCATATAAATCACATTTCAATGAGATTTGACTTGGATTTTACAACAACTTTTTGGGTGGGTTATAAAAAACATTTATTACTAGAATGTTGCATATCAAAAGTGTCAATTCTATTGGAAACCTTAGTATAGCATCAACTTATTCCAATGAAATATCTAATCCATAATATTTTCCTTCATCACCTATATGAAGGTATTAGTTCTCATTTGTGATAAATCTAACAAATAATGAATAAATTATACTTTAGAGGCACACAACACAACTCTAAATTCCAACACACTTTAGATTTATTAGATAATGTATATTATCATCTATATATCTAGCTAATAAATATAAAAAAAGGGATGCATTTAAAATCCTACATATTTAGAGTTTCCTTTTCACTTAACAAATTTAAAACTATGAAGCACAATCGATCTCATGTTAAGCAAAAATCAACAAAAAAAATGTACGTAAATTATAATCACTACTAAATAATAAAAATATAAAACATTATAAAAAATCATTAAAATCATTAAAACATGTCAAAAACATTGATGCTAGTGTCTAAACTCCAATGATAGTGTCCCAACCAACCTAAAGTTAATTTATAGAATTTGGCAAATCAAGGAAAAAAATTATACTATCTTCTTTTGCACCTACGCCTCTCATATTTCCATGCATATCATTGCATAAAATAAATGTTATTTTCTCCTCCACATTGATACTTTGATAATATTCTTTGGCATTTACTTTTCTATATTGATCATATTATCAAACTCAATATATATATATATATATTAGAATATTATAAATTTAAACTATTTAATTGGTCTAATTTAGCATAGCTTGTTCCATAGTTAATTAAGTGATTCCCCCAACCCATAAATCCTAGAAAGGGTTAAACATAATTAAGACATGACACATATAATACTATTTTATTCCTAATATGAATATATTTATTATAACACATTATACTCAACTTCCTTTCCATATCATTAATAGATGATTTAAGTTTAATTATCATGTAGGATGGCTTACAATATGTATACAACACAAGATTTTATTTATTAATCACATACACCATAATATCATATTTTTAATTATAAACATTATTATGAATGTTCCTTCATGATATTTTGTCCATTATACCTAAAAATATCAAATTTATAGATCATGGTTGTCAACAACTAGATTAAATAAATACACTTTTTTTTTGAAAAATAATAGCACAAATACTTACCAAGCATCATGGTATCTACATATGTATTTTTCTCATGAAAGTCCTTGAAATTTAAACCATCTAAAATCCTAATGGCATTATCTAATTTCACTTTATAGTTTGGGCCAATCATAGAATCAATGAGACATCATCAATGATAAAGCAAAATTGTTGTTAGTGCATCATGAAAGAACTCTCCTACCATTTTATTACATGAAATGTTCTGGTAAAATAGAACTCCAATGAATTTAAACTCCCTGAGACCAATTGGATTGATTTTAATATAGAAAATTTAATTGAAGTGGTTTTATTAATCTTAAAAATTACATGCATGCCTTATTAGCTTAGATCATAGTCTAAGATGTCCCCTAAATAAAGGAAATTTAGTTTTTTGAATAAATATTCCTATATATGGGGTTCTATTTGATCTCAATGTGCATTTCTGTGAGTCAACTCAATAAAATTTGTAAATTCAATGTATAATTTGGATTCATTAAAAAAAATCACTTCCTATATGTTTTAGTTTGTAATTGGTATGGGATATTCCACCAATAAGTATATGAGGTGACAATCCTCAATACCTTTGTATGCTAATGGTATATATAATATAATGTTAATATTAAATTATTTTAAATGTTTGGATGGGCCAGTTTCACTTAGAAGTATAAGGCATCCTTTATTTTCTCCTAAAAATATTACCTCATTGTTGTATTATAAGTGGTTACGTGATACTTTATAAAACATGCCATTAATCAGTGATTGAATATATCAATAAATCAAACATTTAAATATTTGAATCATGAAATATATTGATATAATTCAAAAAAAACCCATAAATATAGTTTACAACCTACATGTATATATATTAATCCAATGCAAAACACTTATAGTGTTGCAGTTCTAAAATTTATTGATTTATCAAGATTCATTTTTATAACTAAGATTCAATATTTATACCAATATATCATGTTTGTGATCAGTTCTAAAATTTTATAAATTTATGAACTATTAGTATATTGCAATAATTTTTAAAGCATGATATGTTTTTCTAAGTATGCAATGTGTTTGTAGGACTATAATATTTTTCAATCCATATGATGTTTTCCTAGGACTACATTGGATTTCAAGTCCTATGATGATTTTTAAACCTTTAATGATTTTCCAAACATGTGATGATTTTAAATGCCACAATTCCTTTCTAAGACAATGATTCTTTTTAGTTTGGCAATGCTTTTCTAGAATTGTAATTATTTCACATGATCATGATTCTTTTTTAGGATGATGATGAATTTTTAGGCTCATGATGATTTTCCACTATCATGTTGATTTTCAATGGTATTGATAATTCTTTTGCTTGTAATTTTCTTCCAATATTTTTATGGATTTTCATGTTTGTGATGTAATTCTAGGATTATGATATTTTTCTAGCCTTGAAATACTTTTCTAAGTTTACAATGATTTTCTATGCTTGTGATACATTTTTAATATTGAATTCATTTTACATGCATGTAACATTATTATAAGCCCATGATGATTCTTGTTTATAAAGGATTTTTATATCCTACATAAAATTATATTCTTATGGAAATTTTTCTTTCTTTACCATGTCTTAGTACTATATTTTCCAAATGTTTCCACTAAATTATTAATACATTTTAATATTCACCTTTTTATCTGCAAATAAATATGGAATTTTCAATTTCTCATCATAACCATGACTATAATCTTGATAGGATTCTACAGCCTTGGAAATCACACTTCAATGTTATTTTACACATATTTTATAACTTATATTAGGGTAGGTTCCTTATTTATTTTCCTTGATTGACTATTGCATATCATAGGTGTCTACTTTATTAGAAATCTTGGTATGGTGCTAACATATTCTAATGGAATATTCACTCTAAATTATTACCCTTCAACACCCTTATGAATATTTTAGTTCTTACTTGCAATAAATTTAAGAAAATAACAAATAATTTTGCATATAGTGTCACCCAACATAAATATATAATGCAACCATAACCTTAGATTGATCAACTGATCCCTACCCCAATATGATAATCCATCTAATAAATATAGTATATAATATGCATATACGATCTCTCATAGCTTGACTCATATTTGCACATTCAAAATGTCAAACAACAAATAATAATGTCTCTTATCAATGAAAAATCTAGAAAAAAATGTAAATTACTTGAAATTCTAAAGAGTAATATCAACCAATCTGAGAGTATTTATTTGACATTATTTTCATTTTGTATTTCATTGACCATCTTGGCATTATGTCATCAAAAATTATTATACTTATCATATTTTATTAGACATTTTGAAACCAAATCATCATCCATGAGGTAAAATTTACACTCCATCAACCATTTCTATCCAAGCTTGATCGAACAACTAAAAACCAATTCTACATCCACCATAAAAGTTGAAGTCATAGACCATGCTCCAAATTTTAGGATTTAAAATTTCATAATTGAAGTTGATGACATTAAGCAATAACATTACCCTATTAATCCATATTAAAATAATCTACTTTATGGATTGAATTTTTAATAGAAGCTCATTTTTCCCCTAATTTATCTCTTTGATTTGATGTCTTATAGGGAAAAAATTGATATATGGATTTGTCCACTTGTCTATTTTTTGCAATCTATACTATCCACCGATCCCAAAATATAATTTAAAAATATATATTGTTCAATATGTCAACCTACGCATTCATATATTTCTCCCCTATCATCTCCTCTATTTTCACCATAAATTATAGCACATACCCCTTAAATTATCTAAATTTATATATAACAATAATCAAGTGAATAAACCTACCCCTATTTAAACATTTTCAAACAAAAAAAATAGAAAAAATGAAAAAATTATCCTTGAAATTCCATATTTATGGTCAGATATTTGTTTCCCTTAGCTTCTTAGGGACTGATTCCCTATGTTTGCCTTTGTAATTAATATTTTATTTCAATTACTTTTAGTTTATTATTATTTATTTTTCACTATAATGGTTTGCAAAATTGAAGGACTAAGGGTTTTTTTTTGTCCCATTAACCTCTTAAACCACTTAAAGAGATTTCTCAAATTTTATTCAACAAAAATCAAAATTATAAGCTTGAATGTTTCACAAATTATATAAGTAAAATCTAAAAATATATTTTAATAAAGGAAAATAATATAATATGAGAAATGAATAGTCCACTTTTAATTTAAAAAACATTATAATTATCCATTTACTTTGATGGTAATCAAAGATATGAATACCCTACCATCTTGAAGAGGATTGCATTATATTGAAATTAGTTAACCTTATAAAAGTAGATTTTTTTTCTTACTAAAGTAATTTTATTTCATAATATTCATATAAAAAATAGACTCTTCTAGTGGTTCTTCATCATAGAGGAAAAATAAATATTATTTAAAAATAAAAATATGCATCGTTACACTTTCCATATATGATAGAATAGGATGGAAATAAGCACATGTAACATGGTTCATTTAAAAAACATTGGATCAAAAAGAACATACTTTCAAAAGATATAATATGGGTTTAATTTATATTTAATTAAAACCTTTTCATTTCAAGACTTTTAAGGGTGCCTCACTTGTAGGGGTCAAAATAAACACTCATTTAAAAAGTTACAATTTGCTTCTGGATAGTTATCATCTAGGAGAAAATAGGTGGGAATTAAATATATATAGCATGGTTTATTCCCAATATTTTTAATTAAAAGTATACATATTTCAAAAATATATATTGAACATGTAATTTAGGTACAGCTAAAACCATTTCATTTCAAGACTCTTGTAATAATTCCCCACTTGCAGGATGAAAAATAGATATTTATTAAAAACATCAAAATTTACTTCCTTTCAATTATCATTGAGGATAGAATATATAATAATTATATAAGTGTAACATGTTCCAATCCCAAAATATTGAATGAAAACCACACCTACTTTAAAAAGATATAATTAAGATGTCATTCAGGCATAATTAAAACCATTTCATTTCAATTCATTTCCAGATTCTTTTAAGGTGGCCTACTTAGATGTGGGAGAATTAGTATTTACTTAAAATTCCAAAATTTCATTCATTCTAGTTGTTTTTTAGGACATAATATATAATAAATAAATACATCTAACATGGTTCATTCCAAATATATTGGACTAAATGGATACATATTACACAAATATTTAATTAATGCCAACTTTCCTTAACACCTAAATAATATTTTCATATAATACTCATTATTGGAAGGACACATTAAAATAGTTGAATAAAATTCTATTGCAACTTTCCAACACTTAGTCAAGGTTGGTCTTGAAATAAGTCATTCTACATATACAATATTCTTTTTCCTTATTTTAAAACATAGTCTCTTATAATATATGCAATTATTATGAACGTTTTTGCAATATATCCAATGCAATGTACCTAAAAACATATAAATTCATAGATTATGGTTGTCATTAATTTACTCAAATGAACCCACATAAATAGAAACTGAAAAAGGAATGGATGAACCTACCTCTTCCAATATTCCTAACTATGCATTCATCTATTTATCCCTTATCCATATCCTCTCTTTTCACCATAAATTATAGCCCATAACTATTAAATTTTATATATTTAAAAATAAATATAATCAAGTGAATATACCTAGCCCCTATTTATGTGTTTGTAAATTAAAAAATTCAATTTTAAAAAATCATGAAAAGGATCCTAAAATTCCATTTTAAAGGTCATATTTATGTTTCCCTTATTTTTATAGGGATTAATTCCCTATGTTTATCATTTTAATTAATATTTGATTTTAATTTGTACTTTATTCCCATATATTTTTCCCTATTTTGTCTTGGAAAAAAAGAGTACCAAGGGATTTTTCTTGTTCCCTTTCATGTCTTCCAATGCTTTAAGAGTTTGATAAAAATCACTTCAAGAAAAATCACCATGATAAACTTAAAATTTTAAAAAATTATATAAGAAAACCCTAAAAATATATCACATTAAAGATAAACAATATATTATAAAAAGGGAATACTCCACCTTTAATTTAAAAAATTCTATAATTATTCTGTTATTCTGATGGTAACCAAATACTTGAATAACCTATATATAAATTGAAACTTATCACAATCTATTGAAATTAAATACCTTTAATAAATTGTATTTTTATTTAATAAAAAATGCATTACTTAATCTTCATAGTGAAAAAGGTTGTTGTAATGGTGCCCTACTTGTTAGGGACAAAATAGATATTATTTAAATTTAAGTCAATATTTTTTCCTTCTACTTTACTAATACCAGAGAATAGATAATAATTAAATATGTGTAACATGTCTCATTTTAAAAATATTAGTTTAAAAATATGCATACATTCAAAAGATATAATGAAGATGTAATTTGGACATAATTAAAACCATTTCATTTCACTTCATTTTAATAATCTTCTAATGGTGCCCAACTTATGGTAGACAAAATAAATATGTATTTAAAATGTCAAAATTTTCTTCCTTCTAGATTCCATGTAGGAGAGAATATATATGAATTAAATATGTGTAATATGTTCATTCCCAAAATGTTGGATTAAAAAGTTGCATAATATTAAAATATATAATGAAGATGTAATTTGCATCTAATTAAAACTATTTCATTTCACTTCATGTCAAGAATATATTAATGGTGCCCTGCTTGCAGGGGAAAAAATTAATATTTGTTTAAAAGGTATCAAATTTTTCATCCTTCAAGTTATCATGTAGGAGATAATATATAGGAATTATATGCATATGACATGTTTCATTATATAAATATTGAAGGAAAAATATACATACATTTAAAATATATAATGAATATGTAATTTAGATGTAATTAAAACCATTTAATTTCAATTCATTTCAAGACTCTTGTAATGGTGGCCTACATGTAGGGGCAAAATGAATATTTATTTCAAATTCCAAAATTTGCTTCATTCTAGTTCACATGTGGGACATAATAAGTCAGAATTAAATTCATGTGACATGGTTCATTCCCAAAATATTTGACTAAAAAGATATATATTTCAAAAATATTGAGTAAATGCTAACATTATTCGACATGACAATAATATTTTCATACAATACTTATTACTGGAAGGATGCATTTAAATAATTAAATAAATTTCTATTGTAAATCTTCAACCATTAGTCATAATTGGTATATAAGCAATCCATTCTATATATACAATACTCATTTTCTTTATAATATGACTCACTTTGTTATGGTATATGAATTTATTATGAATGTTCTTATAATATCTTCAATTTAATAAACCTGAAAACATCTACATTCAGAGATCACAGTTGTCAATAACTAGCTCAAATGAATGTACATAAAAAAATAAAAAAGGGAAAGGATAACACAAATACCTACCAAGCATCATGGTAGTTGCTTGTGGATTTGTCCCAGGATAATCCCTAAAATTTAAACCATATACAACCCTTAATCCTTAAAGCTATTTTAATTTATAGCTTGGGTCAATCACATAACCAATGAAACATCCTCCATGAAAATGCCAAATTATTGTAAGTGAATCATGATAAAACTTTATTATTCATTCTTTATTTCATATGCTTTAAGTTAAAGGTATGCTAATAAATTTAATCTCACTCATACCACATGACATCTTTTCTATTGTAAAACGAGAAATAAAATTGGTCTAGATAAGGTTTAAAATTACCTTCATGCCCTACACACATGCCTCCAAATCATGATGCTAAGACAAGTACTTGCATATAACTAAATGATTGTCCAAAGAATATTTCCTACATAGTCGAAGATATTCTCTCAATAAGGGAAATGCCACTTTCTCAATAATTATTCCCATATGTTGCATTCTATTTGATCCTAATGTTCCTTTTATGGGAACTTGCTAAGAAGAGTTGGAGAAATTGATGCAGACATGGGAGTCATTAACAATGCCTACAACTTTTACATGTGAAGTTATGAGTGGTATGAGGGATTCCTATGAGAAGGTTATGATGGGATTATCTTAAACACCTTCACCAACTGATGGAAGATCTAACATCAAAGTAATATTAAAATGTTTGAGATTTTCATATTGGCTCACTCCATTTAAGATAAAAATTTGACGGATAAAAAAGGCTTCCTTCCAAAAAAATTACCTTGTTATGTCTAGACAACTGGTTAAGTGATATTTTATAATATAAGACATTAAAAATGCCAATGAATTCTACCCAATGATCGTTTGGCTTGAATTCAAAATTTTTAAAATCTAATGTCATAAATCTATATATTTTATTCAAAAAAACCATTCATTTTTATTTTTTTATTCTCCTTTTTAATTTATCACAATAATTTTATAACAATGGCATATGTGAATTTACATGTAACTCCATAAAACATTGTCATTATAATATTTTTTTTAATTTAATAGGGTAAAAGAATTGGATTTATAGGGACCAAGAACCATAGCTAAAAAGGTATAAAATAGAGTAACAAGCCCTAAGGGCTAGAGCAACACCAAGGAACAATAACTAGATAACAATCCCCATAGGAGTCAAAATAGCAAACAAAAAGTAAAAATAAGATCAGAAGGGGGGCCCTCTGATGGTTCCTTCTTGTATTCAATATTCTTATCTGGTACATCCTACTTGTTCTTAGAAACATTATCCCCTATTTTTTTTATAGGCCCTTCAGTGGCATCTCTAGGTAGGATCATTTGTGGTCTTTTAGGCACATGTTCATGTACAGGGGTCCTCTTGATAGGAGTAGAGATGGGGATCTTAGGAGAGGGTATCCACCACCATCTTGTCCTAATTCATAGGGGTCCTATCCACATTTTTAGAATAGGCAGATGATTGGACTATTTTGTCCTCTTGTCTATTCAAGGCATTCCATTCTTGTATAAGTCATACTAGATTCATATTGGCCTTGTGCACCTTGCTATTGAAATTTTCGAGCTACTCTTTATTGTGTTTGATCTCCTCTATCACGAGAAATTTTATTTTCCCCATCCATTATGATTGGTTTGGGTTTGGATAAAATCATTTTTATAGGGGGGGTCTTTATCATAAATTTTGGATATAGGGCTAGCTTGGTGGGTACCCTCATTATAAATCAATTTTATAATTTAATTTTCATTCATTTTTTATAAATACTTAGATTTTTTATTGAAGAGTGAAAAATAATGGAAAATAACATATAACTATTCTAAAATGTTATATATACTTGACACCATTATACACATATATATAACACTATGGAATTAGCATCATATGTAATTTTTAATCTTTTCTAGATCCTATAAAATTATGTATACACAAATTACAACAAGATAAGTGATGTCATCATACCCAAATGGAAGACGGCATAAACCCTATTATGATCTAGCCTCTCAAAGATATATATACAAGGATTCAATCCTTGAGTTTAATCCCTAGGCCTCTTCCTATTTTTCAGCCAACTACATTTATAACTCTAATACCTAGGTTTCTAGAGCAAACTCTTTCACTCTGCTTACTAGATTAATTCCATAATGAGTTTCCTAATCCCTAGATAGATATACATGTGATTTTATCACCTAATACCATAAATTATTTTGTCTTCCCATGGGTAATACTTATGACATCTAAGGATTTGCATCATATCTGAATTATTTAGAAATTTTTGGCCTCTCCAATGATAATAAATATTATAATATCTCATACCTCATATGGTGCAATTTAATATGACACATTTTTATTGTCATGTTGAGGAAGCATGTGATATTTTATCTCATTATGTGTGGCCTTAGTTATTTATCACCACCTCATCATATCATCTCTAGAACAAAAAAAATCAATCATTAATACATCAAAAATATCCAAAACTATCTATTGATATCTTACCCTTTAGTATGAATATTTATTGGTATATAACATATAATGATACAAAAAATGAAAATACTAATGTGGATGTGTATGATATTAATTGATGGTCTCCTTATCCTTCCCACTACTGATGACCTCAACATGATACTCATCATCCACATCTATACTCCTCTAGTGTGCGACAAAAGTTACTACTTATCTCCATCTCTATACCACCATCATATGTGGTCCCCTTACATCATTTCTTGATTATGTCAAAATCACACATTTTATTATTTAGTTATAACATTCACTTAATATGCTAGTGGATTTTACATAACACTATCATCCTTTGGATTCTCTATTTTATCTATCATTATTTGAATAGATTATTCATTATCTATTTATTCAATAATTTTTATGGGTGTCTTAATCATTTAGTGGGGTATATGTGGGATTTACATGGAAATGTGCTATTTGTGAAGAAGGATCCTTCATATTTTCATTTATGAATTTTTATTCCCTATCACCTTCTAATCCATCCCCTTTCCTTATTATTGGCATGGCCTTTATTGTGTGTTCCTCGATCCTATTGTTGACTTTACCTCCCACTCAGTTTGTGTTTATTCCTAAGTGTTTTATTTCCCAATACTTCATATATTTGGGTCATTTTGCTATTCCTAAGCACCGAATTTATTCACACCCCTTATTTTTACTTGTGTCTTGAATATTGCACCTATTATCCCTCACATACATAATAGAGCCATTCTTCTATTATTTTATTTATTCCCTTCACTATTAGGTATTAGTGTAAGTTTTTATTTTTCCCTATTTATTAATTAGGAAAATTGTATTTTTGTGCATACATGGAGTTTTCCTACATTTGTGGGATAGACTAGCTTATGTGGAAATGTGTGTCATAGATGTGTCATAGGTGTCATAAGAATGTCATAACTAACTCCCTTCATGGGAGTTACTTCTCTATTCTTAGCACCTTGTCACCACCTTTCATGGAGGAGTTACAGTCTATTTTTGGGGTGACTTGGCCACATTTTGTGGAGGAGTCACTTACATGCTCTCCTATATGTATTCTTCACTTTGGCCATCTCATGTTAATCAAATTTTGGTTTTCTCCATTTTGTCTTGTGCAATTTATCTTCTTGTGTAATTTTCAAATTGCTTTAGCATCTATGTGGTGTGCACTTGCTTCATCTCATGTGATCACGTCTCCATTGCACTTGCATTATCCAGATTCTAGTGATAACTCTGATATGGTATCAGAGCAAGAATGGTAATCGTGTGTCTGGTTATGCTGTTAGTTTATTTTGAAATCAAGAGGAGTGGAGTTCTCTTTATTTTTTTATTTCTAGATTTGATATAAAATTAAAAAAGAAGTTTTAATATCATATCTTGCATCTTTTTCTTGGGATCCTTGGCCTTTGGGTGTCTTGGCTATCTTCTCTTCAATCCTTGCAGGCCTTCCAGCACCTTCTTTGCTCTGATATGGTTTAGCAGTTGGCTAGTTCTGCACCTTATTTTGTTGCTTCAGCTTGGGCGCCATTGTTGTGAGCAGAGGGAAGAGCAGCATCAACAGCAACACCACTCCAAGCAATAGCAATGCCTTCAGCATCAGCCACACCAAGCAGCCGTATGGCATCTAGTGTGCAGGTCTACAGGTTTTTTTTTTTCCAAGCAAAATCAAAACTATTTTCTTTATAAAATGGTGCTTTATTTTATGGTTTGGCGTCCCATATGGACCCTTAGTCACTAGGCATCCTTTTTTCTACACCTGGTGTTTTGTTTTTTCTCCTATTTTTGTCTCTTATGTGGTAAAATCTGTGCTGGAAGTGTTAAGTCTGCAGTCTGTGTTGGAAGTACTAAAATCTGCATTGTGTTGGAAGTGTTGGAACGGTGCATGTTCATTGGTGAAGCCCTGATTTCATCTTATTGGCAGTGCCTATCAAGGCCTTAGACATCAAAAAATACCTATCTCCCTTTCTTTCCTCTTATTAAAAAAATAGTAAAAAAAACTTAGCTGGAAATTCATTTTTGCCTTACTAGTATTTTTTTTACTAAAAGAGGAAGGTAAACTTGCTTTCATGCATACCGAGACAATCAATTAAACTTGATTTCATAAAGACCTTTTTATTTAGATTCCTTGCTCTATTATAAATCCAACGAGTGGTTGGAAGACCACTTTCTCTCTCAAAATAGGTATTTTAAAAATATTTTAGTGCTTTTTTTTTCAAAAACACTAGTTTACGAGAAAATTGAACCTTTAATATCTTGCAAATGGTAGCTCAGAATTGGGTGCCATTTTTTTTAAAAGTGTTTTTAATTCAATTATTCACATCATAGGCTTGTTATTTGTCAAAAATTCACTAGTTTATAAAGTGCCTAAAATTTGTGTCTCTTGGGACGCATTTTCGGCTGAGTCTGATGTCCTGTTTGCTTTAAGTCTTGCACTAATTTCTCTAAGACACATTCTCAACTGATCCTAATGTATTTTGAGTGTGCACTTGAATATTTGGTGGGGTCTCAACATTTTGGGGGGGGGTGATTGTTTTTCACAACTTGCAAATCTTTGCTTTCATTCTCCTTTCTACATAATTTCACAACTTGCAATCAACACAAATTCACCTAAATTCAGCTTAAAATGGATTATTTTCAACTTAAACCCATAACACCCTTCAACTATCATGAATGGAAGGTTAAGATGTCAATCATTCTTAGAAGCAAAGGGTTGTATAGGATTACCATGGGTACTGAAGTAGAACCCAACAGTGATGCTGAAAAGATCAAGTGGTACAACCGTAGTGATGAAGCCTATGAATTACTGAGCTTTTCCATGTCTCCAAAACTTCTCTTCTATTTAGAAAACTCTGAGACTCTAAAAAAAATATGGGACAACCTAGAAAACTTATTTGGGAAGCTTGATGAGATGAGAGGTCATGAGCTTGAAAACGAACTCATAAGTCTAAGTCCTAGCAACTTTGACACCTTAAAGGACTTCTTCACTAAGTTTAAGGCCCTCAGATTAAAATTAAAATAATGTGGGATAGAGAATAAATATTATCAACTCATCTTTTCTATTCTTGCAAAGTTAGGTCCAAGCTAATCAGTCTTTGTCTCCACTTTCCATGCCACAAAAAGTGCCCTTGGCACTACATGAAAAATTTCTTCTTTGGATTCATTCATTGCCAACTTGACTAGGGAGTAAGATAAGCTAATTCAAATAGGCACAATGAAGTCTACTCAACCCCAAGATTTGATAGCTAGAAATGGTAAGGATAAGACTTCAACAAAGGATAAGAAGAAAAAGAACAAGGACCAACAGAAGAAGAAAGAAAACAACAATCCTGCCAAAAACAACACTGAGTCTTCATCCTCTAATGCTAAACCTAAGAAGGAGAAGGTTAAGTGTGCCTATTGTAAAAATATAGGGTATGATGAACACAAATGCATGAAGAAACAAATAGATCATGTAACTCATCTTCTAGAGAAGAACAACATAGGTGTTCCTGAGTCCATCAAGTAGAATTCATCTACCTAAGATTCTACCAAGGAAAAAGGCAAGGGTAAAGAGAAAGAAAAGGGCAAGGCCCTTGTAGCTACAGTAGCTTATACATCTTCATGGGTCATTGATTTGGGTGCTTCCCACCACATGGGCTCTTCACTAGTTGAGTTTTCATCTTTAGAGCCTTGTAGCATGACTTTAATTAGTTTGGGTGATGACACATCAATTTCCATTGCAGGGAGAGGGTCAGTTGAAATGGAAGGAGGAACATTCAATAATGTTCTAAGTGTTCCTTCTTTTTCAACTAATCTCCTATCAGTGTACCAAATCACTCACATTGGTTAGGGCATGAGAGTTGAGCTTTCACCAGATTCAGTGGCTATCAGGGAGTTACATAGTGATACTATAGTGGCAGTGGGTAGGGTAGATCACCAAGTAAGGTTATACACCTTCTCACATTTTGCATCAGATTCTTTTCTAATAGCATTGTTGAATCATTCAGATGGAGTTAGTGAATTATGGCATGAGTGGTTTGGCAACCTTAACTACTGCTACCTTGAACAACTTTGCCAAAATGGCATGGTCATTGGCTTGCCTTGTGTCCAATTCTCAAAAGGACATGGTGAGGGGTGCTCCCTTGGGAAGCAACCTGAAGAAAAATTTGACAAAGGCAAAGTTTGGAGGGCTTCACAACCTTTGGAGTTAGTCCATAGTGATGTATCAGGACCCTTTCCCAAACCATCTTTCACAAGGGCCAAGTACATCCTCCCTTTCATTTATGATTTCTCTAGGTACACTTGGATATATTTTCTCAAACAAAATTCTGAAGTGTTTAAAAAATTTCTAGACTTCAAGGCTCTTGTTGAGAAAAAAAGTGAAAAATCCATCAAGGTTCTTCAAACTAATAATGGAGGGGAGTATGTCAACATCAGGTTTGAGTAGTTTTGCACCATAGAGGGGATTGATTTGCAACGCATAGTCACTTACAGTCCTTCATAGAATGGGGTTACAAAATGCAAAAATAGGTTCTTGAAAGAGATGGGTAGTTATATGATTCACTCCAAATCCTTAGCACCACAGTATTAGGCTGAAGCCATCAATTTTTCTTGCTACATTCAAAACAGGGTTCCTCACAAAGCTTTGAAAGGGATAACACCCTTTGAATCTTGGCATAAAAGCAAACCTAATGTTGAGCACCTCAGGGTTTTTAGATCTCCAGCCATGGCCCACATTCTAAAGAAGAAATGCAAAGCTATGGAATGCCAGTCCAAGCCTTGCATCTTTGTAGGATATCTGAAAGGGGTATCACCTTCTAGATCCAGTCACTCATGAGTTGTTTATCAAGAGAAGTGTCCATTTTTAGGAGAGTCCTAGAGACTCAACACCTGGCACTTCTACTCCCTCATCGGATCTAATTCTTCATGATGATTCCTCATTAGATTCAGATCAGCCACAATAGGTTCTTGAGCCAAATACATCTTCTTCTTCTTTGAGTTTACACAGCGAGGATAGTGATGCAGAGTCATCCACCTCTAGTCAGTTAGAGGATGAGGAGTTAGCACCTGACTCACCCACTTTTGGGCCACTTTGGGGCAGACAGACACTTGAGAGTGTTGGCACTTGGGTAGGAGATCCTGCAAATGATAGACAAACTAGGGGGAATTTTTAGAGAGATCCACGTGCCTTCTTTTATTTAGTTTTAGATCCACAAACTTTTTGAGAGGCATCGAGGGCACCTGAGTGGGATAGTGCTATGGAGGAAGAATATTCTTCGTCCATCAAAACTCACACTTGGGATTTGACTTCACTTCCTAAGGGAGAAAGATGGTTTGATGTAGGTGGATATATCAGACCAAGTTTTTAGCAGATGGGTCGGTTGATAAGTACAAGGGACGATTGGTTGCCAAGGGTTTCTCATAGGTGGCAGGCATTGACTACTCAGAGACCTTTACACCTGTTGCAAACATGACTTCTATCTGACTCACCTTGGCTGTTGCTGCATCACATGGTTTGGATGTGCATCAGATGGATGTGAAGAGTGCCTTTCTTCATGAAAACCTAGAGGAGGAGATCTACATGGAGCACCCACCAGGATTTGTTCAAGATTATTCCTTAGTATGGAGACTTAGTAAATCTATCTATGGCCTCACAAGCCCATTGGGCTTGTTATGCCAAGATGGATTCCTTCCTTCTCATAGAGGATTTCACTAGGTGCCATTCTGATTGCAATGTCTATTTCTTGTGGTAGGATGATTCGCTCCTAATTTTGGTTCTATATGTTGATGACCTTTTGATCACCGAGAGTTCTTCATTGGCTATTGCAACGGTGAAGGCATCTCTCCAAGATAGATTTGACATGATAGACTTGGGTTTGTTGCACTACTTCCTTGGCATTGATATCTCACAGTCAAATTTCAGGATTTCTCTTACACAACCTAAGTATGATCTTGACTTATTGGCTCAGTTTCACATGGCCGATTGCAAGCCATCTCCAACTCCCTTTCTATCAGGAGTTAAGCTTGAGGCTGATTGTTCTTCACCATTGGTTGATGCCACTCGGTATCAAAAACTTGTTGGTAGTCTCATCTACTTGACTCACACCAGGCCAGACAAATACAGTGAGACTTGTCTCCAAATTCATGCAGGAACCTCATGAGCTACATTAGAACGTAGCTAAGAGGATCTTGCATTACATACAGGGTTCACATAGATACAAGATTCATTATAGATTTGGCATAGAGGTTGACTTGGTTGGATATATAGATTGAGACTGGGCTGGTGATTCACAGACTCACAAGTCCACTTCTGGTTACAGTTTCTCTCTAGGTTTAGGTCCTATCAGTTGGTCTAGCAAGAAGCAGAATGCTATTGCTATATCATCCATAGAGACAGAGTATAGGGGAGCTATTAATGCAACTACTGAGGCTATTTGGCTTTAGGAGATTCTTTATGAATTTGGCATTCTTATCAGGTAGCCCACCATCATTTATTGTGATAACCAGAGTAGCATTAAGATTTGTAGGAATCCAATTTAGCACCAGCATACCAAGCACATAGAGATTCACATGCACTTCATTCGAGAGATTATTCATAGTCAAGTCATTGACTTGATATTTTGCCAGTCTTCGAAGCAAGTAGTAGACATCTTCACCAAACCTTTCATTGAGAGCAATTTCATTCATCTATGAGCTCTTCTTCGGGTGCAGTCCACATCTACAGCAGCATCATCTTTGGGGGGTCCCACTAGCCTCTTCTTTCCTTTATGTCTCTCTTTTGGGGGGGGGGGAGTTTTTTCCTATGGGTTTTCTCCTTTTCTCTATCTTATGGGAGATTGCATTTGTACATGGGTACCTCATCAGGCCTAGTTTCTTGGACCCATTTTATATTTCCACACTACTCACCTAAGTTGTGCTTATGGGGGGGTATTAGTGTAGGTTTTTATTTTTCCCTATTTATTAATTAGGGAAATTGTATTTTTGCGCATATATGGAGTTTTCCTACATTTGTGGGATAGGCTAGCTTATGTGGAGATGTGTGTCATAGATGTGTCATAAGTGTCATAAGAATGTCATATGTAACTCCCTTGATGGGAGTTACTTCTCTATTCTTAGCACCTTGTCACCACCTTTCATGGAGGAGTTACAGTCTATTCTTGGGGTGCCTTGGCCACCTTTTGTGGAGGAGTTACGTGCTCTCCTATATGTATTCTTCACTTTGTCCATCTCATGTTAATCAGATTTTGGTTTTCTCCATTTTGTTTTATGCAATTTATCTTCTTGTGTAATTTTCAAATTGCTTTATCATCTATGTGGTGTGCACTTGCTTCATCTCATGTGATCACGTCTCCATTGCACTCACATTATCTGGATTCTAGCAACAACACCATTATACACATATATAACACTAAGGAATTAGCATCATATGTAATTTTTAATGTTTTCTAGATCATATAAAATTATGTATACGCAAATTACAACAAGATAAGTGATGTCATCATACCCAGATGAAAGAGGGCATAAACCCTATTATGATCTAGCCTCTCCAAGATATATATACAAGGATTCAATCCTTGAGTTTAATCCCTAGGCATTTTCTTATTTTTCATCCAACTACATTTATAACTCTAACACCTAAGTTTCTAGAGCAAACTCTTTCACTCTACTTACTAGATTAATTCCATAATGAGTTTCCTAATCCATAGATAGATATACATGTGAGTTTATCACCTAATACCATAAATTATTTTGTCTTCCCATGGGTAATACTTATGACATCCAAGGACTTGCATCATATCTGAATTATTTAGAAATTTTTGGCCTCTCCAATGATAATAAATATTATAATGTCTCATAACTCATATGGTGCAATTTAATTTGACACATTTTTATTGTCATGTTGAGGAAGCATGTGATATTTTAGCTCATTATGTGTGGCCTTATTTATTGATCACCACCTCATCATATCATCTCTAGAACACAAAAAATCAATCATTAATACATCAAAAATATCCAAAACTATCTATTGATATCTTACCCTTTAGTATGAATATTTATTGGTATTTAACATATAATGATACAACAAATGAAAATATTAATGTGGGTGTGTGTGATATTCATCGATGGTCTCTTCATCCTTCCCACTACTGATGACCTCAACATGATACTCATCATCCACATCTATACTCCTCTAGTGTGCTACAAAAGTTACCACTTATCTCCTTCTCTATACCACCATCATATGTGGTCCCCTTATGTCATTTCTTGATTATGTCAAAATCACACATTTTATTCTTTAGTTATAACATTCAGTTAATATGCTAGCAGATTTCACATAACACTATCATCCTTTAGATTCTCTATTTTATCTATCATTATTTGAATAGATTATTCATTATCTATTTATTCAATAATTCTTATGGGTGTCTTAATCATTTAGTGGGGTATGTGTGGGATTTACATGGAGATGTGTTATTTGTGAAGAAGGATCCTTCATATTTTCATTTAGGAATTTTTATTCCCTATCACCTTTTAATCCATCCCCTTTCCTTATTATTGGCATGGCCTTTATTGTGTGTTCTTCGATCTTATTGTTGACTTTAACTCCCACTTAGTTTGTGTTTATTCCTAAGTGTTGTATTTCCCAATACTTCATATATTTGGGTCATTTTCGTATTCCTAGGCATCGAATTTATTCACACTCCTTATTTTTACTTGTGTCTAGAATATTGCACGTATTATCCCTCACATACATAATAGAGCCATTCTTCTATTATTTTATTTATTCCCTTCACTATTAGGGTTTAGCTTGAGTATTTTGGATCCTCTTCTTCAAAAAATATTCATCCCTTGTTTTTTTCACATAACATGGACTTATTTTTTTATTAATTTATTTACTACATTCGTTTATATCTTACCCAGTTGGTGGTACTCATATCTTATTTAGGTTTTAATTTAGTAGGTTTTAGTTCATATTTCAACCTACAGTTAACATATTTGTTTATTAAACTAGTGGTGGATATATCACCATATTTTCATCCTCTAAATATTTATCAGAGCTAATGTTTATTTTTTTGAAAATGTTAGTGAAAATCTCATTCCAAGATTTTCTTCATCTCTTTTCACATCATCCACCTTTACATATGGGATCAATAGCATCCTAACTAGTCCCCTTTTGACATACTTAATTATACTTCCATATGGCAAATTTGGCCATCCTTAGTTATTATCTTAATCATTATTCATCACCTTCACCAATTTATGATGAGTCTTCATAAAACATGATATATACACTTCATGGGATAAATCTATTGCTTTTGGAATATTCCATTTATTTTTTTATCAAGACACTTGGTGTTGCATATAATCAACTAGTTTTTATATTGTAAGACTCATTGATCTAGGCAAGGCAAGTCTGTTTATTTTACTTTTTCTCTATAAATTCATTCCAAATTGGATAAAACACACACACACACACACACACACACACACACACACACACACACACACACACACACACACACACACACACACACACACACACAGAAAAAAAACTTTTTAGGGCCATTTATATTTTTAATGTCGACACACTTTAATGGTATGAGAATTTATCCCCACCTAAATACACTACTGTTGAGATGAGCCTCATTTTTGACAAAAAACTACTTTTTTTTATCATACTATGGAAAGTTATATTGGACATGATCAATGAAAATTTATTAAATTATACACATAACTTCCTTTGTATATGAAATTAGAACAAAATTCTATGCTAAAAAATTATTGATCAAACTAGTGTATGCCCACATAGCTTAGTCTTGGGTATGTGCACATAGTTGGGGAAAATTATATGGACATTTTAGTAAACGTGATCACATTATTAAATAACATGATCATGTTATTTAATTAATGTGATCACGTTATTGAAATTATGGCTCAGTAATTACTGAGTCATAAATTATACGCATTATTGTAAATTTAAATAATGTGTATGAATTATATAACATGTACATGTTAATTTTTTATAAGTCTAAAACTAAATCCATGATCACTTGGGAGTATCATATGAAGCGAACATTGTCCATATGCTTATATTTAATTTCTTATACTTTAAATTTATTTTAGTAAATATAAGAAATTAGGGTCACTCAACATCTGATAGAGTTGGTCTCATAATTATATGCCTTATGATGTGTAAAATAGTTTTTCAAAATACAATAAAGTTATTACTTAGGCATTTTCAATGTCTAAGTATCAGACCAAGGGATTTCAGGACATAAATTTTGTAATTGATATCCATTTTTGGTAAACATCTAGTCATTTTTTAGTTTTGTATGCCTTATGGATTTATTCTTAGAATTTATAATAGTCTTAGGTTTGTAAAAAATGAATTTCTCAAACACTCATTTTAAAATTGATGCAAAGTGGGATGATTGGGGTAGCATATGTCACATTGATGACCTACACACATCAAACAACCACTTTGTGTTAATTTCAATTGGTCATCATCCTTCCCTCATCCTAGATCACTTCCTACTCATGCTTCATCACCCCTAATCACTCCTTCATTAACCCTCACTATCCCTAGTCATCTGTAATCCCTCCTTCATGATCTTTGATTACTCCTTTATTAACCCTCACTATGCCTTATCATCCCTAATAACTCACTCCTTGTCCCTCCTTATCCATCATCATTTCCTAATTTAGCCTCACCATCCCTCATTTTTAACCACTCCCTCATCATATCCATAATCACTTCCTCATTGGCTCTCACCATCCCTCATCATCCCTAATCACTCCCTCATTGGCTTTTACCATCCCTATTCACCACTTCATCATCCATAATCACTCCTTCCTCATCCCTCATAATATTTAATGATTTATTTATTTACCATCACCATTCCTCATCATTTATAATCACTCCCTCATTTCCCCTCACCATCCCTCATTATGTAGATCCCTATTTCAAACTATGCTTGTCCAAGCTCTTTGCCAGTAACCACGTAGCTTTCAATTTGTCTTTTCTTTCTTGATCTCTATCTTCTAACCATGCACACATTTCAAATTCACATCTACATTTTATTCATTTCATTTATTTTCTACCATTCTTCAGATGGTCTCACTAAACTCTTCATTTTATTCTCCTTACTCAGTGCATTCAATCTCTCTTACTTTGAGACTATCCCCCTTACTAGTCTTTATGCTTTATAATAACTTGGATAAAATCTTGTCTCTAGTTCCTTAGTATTTAATGGGGCTTTCACAATGTTCCTTCCACTCCTTTGAGTTCTCTCTAACTTCTTGTAAACCTTACTTAACTTCTCCACACAATCCTCATATCATACACAACCTCTTACTCTGTCCTAGAATCTTCTTGTATGGTCTCAAATCATCAAATAAACCTCACTTATGGATACCTTGTAGTATATCCCATTTATTCATAAAGTTCCAGGCTTTGAATCAACTATTTGATAACTTATTTTGGCTATTTCTACTCTCATATTATGTCTTTAGGGTTCCTTTTACCTTGTCTTACACAACTTAAAAACACTATATTATCTTTTTGCATGTTTAACTTGAAATTTTCACCAAATTTCATGAATTATTGATAGTTACAACTCCTAAAAACTCAATTTGAAATTAGAAACCCCAATAACCAGTTTGGACTAGTTTCATAGACTCGAGAAGGGTTAAAATGAGATTTCAATCTCCCAAAGGTGTTTATAATGAATTTTAATATTTTATTAGGTATTATTTTACCGTATTCACATTTTATAAGTGTTACATTTCCCTTTTTAAGCTATAGTAGATTGACATAACCAAATTTGAATAGACTATGTACTCAGTCACTAGTTTATAGCAATCTGAGAAGAGGTTATTTGTTCTAATGCATTCAAAAAAGGGTTATAAATCAACATTGAGGCTAAAAATATTCTACACAATGTTTACACACTTTAAAAAATCAATGTCTTCCATCTATAACACTTAATTTGCTAATTTCCATGAGATAAGACTTTGACTATGTTAAGTTTCTTGATGACTACAGGACTGTATTAGTTTTATTTTTTATCATCAAAATATATAAAATCTACTTAAAAAACTATAATACTTCATGATCATATGATAATAAAATCACAAACATATACATTTTAATTTTCACTCTAATATACGTAGATACCTTCTCACATAGATGTATACTCAAAACTTTTACTCATAGAAGATAGGGTTGTGTTGTTTAACATAGAATGTCCTTAGTAAGATAACAACATACAATGCTTAAATATTATTAAGGAAATATTTTCATCTGAATAATTACTCATACATTCCAAAATCCCACCAAATACAATCTCATCTTCCACAAGACTTTTACCTTCACTCAGATTTCAAGGCACAATTTGCAAAAGCATAAGGTATACAGTTTGAAATTTCAATATTCAAAATATTTGAAACTCAAATGAAAAATTATATAATCACCATCAAATATAAGGTATTTTAAACATAAAACTCACACAAAGATTACAATTACCTTGGTACTAATCATGGTTCACGATCATGTGCACTGTCAACTATCTTTGCACATATTCAAGAAGATGCAAGGTCTGTTTGCTTTCTTGTCTACAAATAATCAAAAATTATCTTTATTCACTTGTTTGGGGTTATTTAGATTAATCCTTTCCAATCCTACCCCATCCAACTCTCTTTAATATGACTCTAAATATAAAATAATACATAGACAAGACTCTTATTACCAAATAACCATCAACTTAATTCTAACTTCTCTGTATGTTGAGAGTGTCCTCAACTAACTCAAATTATAACATATTTCTCAAAAATGAATTTAGTTACATGTGTTTTAACATCCTAAAATCCTCATTAAAGTGTAACCACACCAAATTCAATGTTGGCCTTCTTGAAAGAAGATTGAAGTCTCTATGAAAGTTCAAAAATTCAAATGAAAGATTTGGCAGGAAAGTCCAATACAATTCTAATTCAAAATTGAAACAAAACTAGAAACTTAGAAAGATTCCTACATACTTTTAATGACATTAAAAACCTTCTAAAGACTCTAAACATGTAAACTATATCACTATTTATATTGGGTAGTGTTGCTCCTGCATCACCTCATCATCCCTAATCACTACTTCATCATACCTCATCATCTTTAATCACTCATTCCTCATCCCTCATCTCCCCTAATCACTCCCTCATTAATCTTCACCATCACTCATCATATCTAATCACTCCCTCATTGACCCTAACCATCCCTCATCATCCCTATTGACTCCCTCATCATCTCTACTCAATTATTATTCATCCTTAATCACTCCATCCAATACCTTGATGGTGGTATTTTGTTGGAGCTTAACAATTTTAGGATATACAAGTTGAGATTTGAGTGCTAGCATAAAATATAAGACATAGTGATCAAAATGATGTGGAGGCAAATTTTAAACACAAATTTTTAAAACCTATGAAAAAATATGGGACTATTAGAAATGATGTAATTCATAATTAAAAATTTTCTAGAAAAATAGAAGCAAGTAAAACCACCATAGTACCAAAAAATGGGTAGTAAATACATGAGGATCACAAAGCTATGCGATTTCATAAAACCAATCAATTGATTCTCATATGAGTACATTTTATGATCTGAATAGTTATATTTAAGGCCTTCTATTTGTATGTATATTGATTAAGTTATCACACCAAATAGTAGAAAATAATTTTCTAATGATTAGAACAAGTAGTCCAATATTGGAAAGTAGTGCTTAATTCATAACTTCAATATTAAATCTAATGAAGAGTGTCACACTATGAGATCTCTACTTGCACATCTTGAGAAGTGGGCATAAGCTATAAATCACTAAAAAAAGTTTAGATAATAGATTATGAACCCAATAATATATTTGGTACTAAAAATATCTCTACTTCCCCCAATAAGAAATTATATGAATTAAAAATAATGTTTCATTAACAAATATAGATCAATTACGAGACAATACACTTCATCATTTATAATGGAAGTCAAAAGAATTTAATTTATCCTCAATCCTATTTTCAAAAATTGAACTTGAAATTTATACATCATCCATAACCATATTGTAGTGTGTGGTCTAGTGTAGGCCTTGAGAAATGGATCACCTAGTAGTGTCACTTGGTGTACAAAATCAAACTTTTAAATGATGTAATCCTTTGTGACATCTCACCATTATAGGTTTGTGATGTTTTACATTTTGTCAACCATGTATATACCATTTACATGTATTCTATTAAGTAAATCCTTGAAATTTTATGATAGATTGTCTATATCTAAAATACCATATATCATAGTTAGTTCATAAGATTTTTGTCATTAGTATCAGAAAGTGTAAGAATATTTTTAGTTCTAGTAAGAAGTATACTCTTAATGGTAATAACTAAATGTTTAACGACATCCTTATGTCATCATACCATAGTGTGGTTTATCCAACAATAACAAAGACAAAATAATTGAACCATAAACTAGATGAATACAAGGATATCTTTTAGTCAACTAAAAAGTTCCTGCATACTATGCGCTAAACAATACTATTGATTTTATCCCTTAAATACCTCTACCTCAAACCTCTTTATACAAAATATCATTTCTAAAGAATGAATAGATTAAGTGGTAGATCCATGAAATCATGGATAA
This sequence comes from Torreya grandis, assembly GCA_037957365.1. Lineage (NCBI taxonomy): Eukaryota > Viridiplantae > Streptophyta > Pinopsida > Cupressales > Taxaceae > Torreya > Torreya grandis. Next base: position 704,940 of record JARHVA010006951.1, read on the forward strand.
TGGACACATCATGCCCAAACAAGTGCCTTATAGAAACCTAATTGTGTTTGTGCCAAAGTTATGAATCAATTAAAAAAATCTTAACAAGATTAACGTGAAGAAATATTATTCTCATTTAAATATTAAGGCATTTTTATGCCATATCCATGGTGTAGAAGTCTTTTCCAAAATTGGTATTAAGTTTGGGTATCATCATATTCATGTTAAAACTTTAGACATTTGGAATATAGTCTTAAAAACAAATGAATGATTGATTGACTGATTATGCCTTTTAGGTTATATAATGAATTCATTCATTTAAATATGTTGAATGACATCCTTAGGACCTTTACATATTCCATTTTTTTAATCTATCTTGATGACATCTTAAACTTTAGAAAACATGGGATGAACATCTATACCATGTTGAAGCATAAGTAACGATGAGGAATAAATAATGTATTATGAGGGATGAGAAAAGAGTGATTAAGGGTGATGAGACGTAGTGAAGTTCAATAGAAGAGTGATTATGGATGATAAGGGAGTGATTTGAGATGACTAGGGATAGTGAGGGTCAATGAAGGAGTGATTAGGGGTGATGAGGCATGAGTAGGAAGTGATCCAAGATGAGGAAAGGATGATGAAAAAGTAAAATTAACATAAAATGGTTGTTTGATGTGTGTAGGTCATCAATATGATCTATGCTACCCAAATCACACCACTTTACATCAATTTCAAAGTGCTTGGTTTGAGAACATCAATTTTGACAAATCTAAGACTCCGAGAAATGCTAGGAATAAATCTAGACGCTACAAAAACCTAAAAAATGACTATATTTTTATGAGAAATGGATATCAATTGCAAAATTTGTCTTAAAATCCCTAGGTTTAATACTTAGAACCTGAAAATGCCTAAGTACTGCCTGATTGGATTTTGAAAAACTATTTTCCACATCGTAAGGCATGCAACTATGAGACCAACTCTATCATATGTTTAGTGACCCTAATTTATTATATTTACTAAAATAAATTTAAAGTATAAAAGTTAATATAATATTATGGAAAACATTGGCTTCACATGCAACTCCCAAATGATCATGGCATTAGTTTTGAACTTATAAAAAAGCAACACATACATGTTTAGTAGTACTATATATACTTTGTACATGTTATATAATGTGTATGCATTGTATAGTACACTATTTAACGTGTACACCTTATACAACATGTACATGTTCTATAATGCATATGTGCTATTTGAATTTTAATTGAAATTTGAGCCTTTAGGCTTGTAAATGGCTTGGATTTTCGAGAAAAAATGCTTGGGACTGGGCATCTACAACTGAGAACTATAATTTTAGGAAAAATTAACAAATTTCAACTTCAATCACCAAATATGCTATGAATTTCAACATTAAAATTTGAAAAATTATTACCATTACAATTATCTCATTGTCCTCTTTCTAAATGTATGGTTTTTATAATTTTTGGGCTATTTTAAGGGTTCAAACTATATTTATTTCTAGTACCTTTTTTAGGCCACTACACAACTCACCCATACATGCCTATTCATGTTTATCTAATTTGTTTTTCCTTGATCCAAGTGAAAAATAAATTATATGGAAATAAACTAGGCCTAATTCTACATGTATTCAAAAATAAAAAAATTAATTTTTATTTTTTTTGAGTTAATTAGGGTGGGCCACACGACTAGCTATCCATTTTTTTTTTAGTTTTTAAGATATACTTAATTGAAAAATTAATTTAAAAAAATTTATTCATAGAAAAAATATAAATGAAATTTAGTAACACAATTTAAGATCTCATCTAAAAGGGTTTCTAACAATATTTAACGATGCTCAAAAAATGGTGGGCCACGAAGAATGGTACAATTCAAATTTTCTCTATAAAAAAAAGGAAGTCCTCTTAAAATTTTAGATGTTTGACCTATTTATACTTAACCATTTTTCAAAAATACAAATTTTTTTGTAAACTAGAAAAATATTCTACAATTCATGTTTTTATACAATCTTCAAATTTTGAGTTTAGCCATCTCTAATTATCTGTAGAATTTCACATTTTTGAAATTTTAGAAAAATGATGTCCACTAGGAGGCCCTTTTTTGTCCCCTAAGTTGATGAACTTACCCTCTTCCTAATTATCAATCACCAGATTATAATGTACCTAGTGATATTCTAATTCTTTAACCACTTAATCTCACATTATATCTATTTTTATTTAACATAGTTGATATTTCCATCCACGTGAACACGATTTCCTTCCTTTACCTAATTAAGTAGATCCACCCTCTGTGCATGCATAAAAATAGGAGATTAACTATTTTTCCTATTTTACCAAATAATTATCTCTAAAATATTTAAAATACCATTATCTTCCATATTAATATTAATGGTTTCATCCATGACGTGTAAAATCCACTCCAAAATTTCCCATGATCATGTAATAGTCACCATTAAGAATTTTATTTTATTTCATCTCACTAATGTTTAAGTCCTTGTTATTATGAACATCCTATGCATGGAATCAACAATTCACAAATCTCAATGAATTATGGATATATCATCATGGATGTAATGAATGGAGGTAACTATTTGATGTTCTTTTCTTTACTAGTTTTACTAGTGATTGGCAATTATTCCTCAATAATAATTTTTCCATCATCCTTGGATGCATATCCTCTATATTTTTATATTTATTTATTGATGTAATCCTTACTTGATTTATTCCCCTTCTATAACTAATAAGAATTGTCTTAACATTTACTTGCTTAATCAATGTGAGCTTTAACCCTGCAATGGGTATAATAGTGTATCTTAAATTTTTTGTATCAAACATTGATACATCAAGATATCAAAATCTATACATCGCTATCATACCCTATAGTACTAATATTTATTGTTATAATAAATTTAATGATAAAAAATATAAAAACTTATATGTGGATGTATGTGCTCTTAATGGATTGTCTCATTATCTTTTCCCCTATCAAAGACCTCATCATCCAAATATATACTCCTCTATTATGATATAAAAACTACCACCTATCTACTTATTAATACCACCATCACTAGTGGTCCTAACCACAATAGTCTAAAATATCTCATCCTTGTCTTAGGTCCCTCCTCTATCTATCCCCGATGATATGGGAAAGCCACATATGGCTTAGGGACACTTTTTAAAATACTACACGTATATCCTCAACTTGTTTCTACCCATATCATATGTACTCATTAATGATTTCTCCTCCCATAAGTTTGAGGAGTGTGTTAGGGTAATAAAAAATATACCTATAGTTATGTGCCTTGACATCAATCCTCTAATAGCACACTCACATTCCTTGTTATATATTGTATAAATGCTACCATTTTTTTATAGTGTGGTAATAAAAAAAATGTGTTGTATAATATTTCAAAAATGTTGTTTTATCCACCATGTGAAGTGTCTTATCATCTCATTCAATTCCAGATCTATTAATGTAGATGGATATGACATCCATGTATCCATGGCACCCATGTAAAAATTTGATGTGACAAATTTTCTATTCATATATGTACTTTATAATACCCTTTGTATTCTCCCATTATAGACCCTAGAGCCCATCTACTTAATTAGCATAAAATTATAATAAAATTTAACCAATGTCCCTACCAATTGATACATCGAGTGTAAATGCTCAATTCCCACCACTCTCACATTCAAATTTCAGTCATAATAAATTCTTGTAAACAATGTAAAGTAAAATTAGAAACCACCAAAATACTCTGATTAATTCACACATGACATGTCAAATATATTATTAACATCAATATTTACATAATTGGGGAATTCTTCTTTATGCAATAGCCACCTTCTTCTAATGCATCTCTAGTCAAATTGAAACCTAGAAAATTATTGTTTTTGACCAATAATGTAAGGTGACTAATCAAATTCTAAGAATTATAAGAATCATAATCATATTCACTTGACTAATTGAATATAATTAAATGCTTAACTGAAAAATCCATGTCAAATTTGTTAATATCTAATTTTAGAAAATGAAAATTCAATAAATATATGAAAAGGTGACATCATCAATCATAAAGTCTAAAATGAAAAATATCAACATAAATGCAATAAAAATTAGAAATATTGAGCCATGCCTAATAAATGTAGATTAATTGTAAAATTGAATTCATTTGAACCACAGATCTTGATCTTGATATGGATGGTCGGTATTGTTTCAATAGAACTATAAATATAAGGGCCTTCATGAATAATTATCAAGATTTATTATGCAAAGATATAATGCCAAAATCATGCTAAAGGATACACCATTTATTCATCTTTATTCATCAAAGACATTGGTGGACAAGAGTATATGTCATTGTAATGAACAAAGTGATTTGACAAAGACACCTACTTCACAAACTGAGCTCAAGCATTTGAAACACAATTGTTAGATGGGGTCATCAAAAAAGGTAAATGTCTTTTTTATATTTTTTATTGATTTATTTGGATAGTAATTATAGCACACCATAGGGAGCAAGCATGGAGTGTTATTTATTGAATTTATTTTAGAATTCATTTAGTAATATTATATTAACCTTCTTTGTATTTATTAATATACATAATAGCACGTCCATCAGCATCTCCACACATCACAAACTTTTCTAATTTTTTCTTATCATGTTCTTATATCAATTTTTGGCTCTAAATTTTTATTAAATCAGCTAAAAATTTAAAAATTTCAACTCTTAGATTTAGACTATGAACCTGTAAAATCACTATTTTGTAACTACAAATTTAAAAAAATCTTCAATGAAATTAGATAATAACAAAAACATTCCAGACAATGATGAAATCATTATGTGACACTTTATGTTGAGTAATTTCTATATAACTTTGAAGTTGTAATTAATATTAGTGAAATCATAAGGGTATTTAGTGAACTCATTTCTTCTATTTTTTGTTTAGTTTCTAAATAGTGGTGAAATTAGTAAAATATGTAGTGAAATTACTAAACAAAACCACAAAATCATAATACAAGTGTGAAATCATTTTTTAGAGTAGAAAAATCATTCAACAACATAAAAAAATCATCTTTGTGCCTTGCTTGTATTTTCTACATTTTTTGAACAAACTATGAAATTATAAAGTTCAGTGGATAAATTGCTAATTATATTAGTGAAATTTTAATTAAGATCAGTGAGATTACTTAAAAATTACTAAATTATCTTTGTTTCCTACTAACTATTTTTGTATATTTTTACCTAATAGTAAAATTATTCATTTGAGTTTTAAAAATCATTCCATACAATAGTGAAATTATTGAATATAGTAAAATCATTCAATATAATAATGAAATAATTATATAGAGTAGCAAAATTGTCAATTGGAATAGTGAAATAGTCTCTATAAGTTTCTTTGTGTTTTTTATTATTTACTATTATCTTCATTAACTTATAATTTATTTGATTGCCCTAACTTTGTAACTATGAAATTATTCTAGAAACCAATATTTTCACGATTTTCAAGCAAATTTTTTAAATTTCCCTTACTCTTTTGGTATAATCAATCTTCTAATTAGTTTTTATAAGTTTTCTTGAGCAAGGAGAAACAAATTTCCATCCTAAATGATCATATCTTTCACACTTTCTTTGGTATTTTATAAATTTTAACATACTATTGCATGTTTAATAATGCATTCATGTTTCAAAGTTTGTGATTTTAAAATTACTATTTACTTCGACATTATTTCATTTCATACAAAGTTTTTTCTTTTTGTTTTAAATATTTTGCTTTGGTAAAATGCATGAATTTGATTTCCCCTTTATTAGGGCGACTTAGAAATGTGGTTTCACTTTGTTTAGATTGTTGTGTTCCTTACCTAAAAAAATCATTTTAAAATTATGCTCTTCTCTTGACCATTAACATGGTATTGAGATTCATAAATGAAACATCTTTTTCCCCTTTTATTTTTTGCTTCGTGGGGTGGATCACATATCCTTCAAAGTGGTCTTTAGGGATTCATTGAACTATGAAGTGGCATCCTATCATCATACCAATCTTGCTATCTAATAGGGTATATAAATTGGAGTTATAGAAGTGATATTTTAGCTTGTGGTTCTTTAGATCATGAGTGTGATAATATCACTTCAATGAGACCCCGATGGATGAATTTTTCATGAAAAGACTAAACCTTTCAAATAATGTAATGGAGGATCTCACATTTGATTGAGGAATAGTTCTAAATCACTAATGTATCATAAGGTATATCAGGACCATCTAGCTCTCTAATCAAGAACTTAGGTTATAAGATAAATTTATTGTGGATAACTCATTTATGAATGGGTGAAAAATTAATCAACCTAAAACATCACCTTTCAATACAAACCTTTGAGTGAATGGAATCTTAAAAACCTACCAGTAATTGCAATAACTTATTTAAAGTACCTTAAATTTTATCCTCTCAAAGGCAAGTATATCAAAATTATTTGGTGACTCTATTTTAACCTATGTCAATTTCTACATGATTGCTTCAATAATTTTGTCAAAAAACTGATGTTTTATTCACAACTATATATTTAAAACCAAATGCATCATGTTATAAATAGTTCAAACACATTGTCACCTATTTGTACATTGAGATGTTATGATACCCATTCTATTATAAAGTTCACACTTAGGTTTTTTTGTGTTAACCTATACCCTAAGTTCCAAGACCATTCCATCTTCCTCCAAATTTGAGATCAATACCAACAAAGGTCGCACTTTATTCTCATTTTATACCACTATGCTACCCAATTATATTCTAGTTTTGGACATATTTTTTGTGTTAACCTACACCCTAAGTGACAAGACCATTCCATCTTAATCTAGATTTATGATCAAGAGAAAATAAGGTCATGCTTTCTTCTCAATTTTCTATTTTCATGATGTCCATTCTATTGTGATTTAAATCTTAGTTTTCTCTTGTGCCAATTTGATTCCAAATTTACAAAGGCCATTCAACATTGTTCCAAATTATAATTCCAATTCAAACAAAGGTCACATGTGTGATGATTTTCAAAACCAAACACCATTCCAAACATGTAGAGGTACACTTGCAGTGGGGCATGTTATGGCCATAGCTTCAAGGAAGAAAATTTTTATGATGGAGAGGAAAACCCAATTGTGTTCAAATATATCCCTCCCATTGTGGGATCAAGTCAAGGTATACTCAATAATCAACGCATATATGATCTAGATTAATATCTTTTAATGTTAATAGTATCAGGAGATAGGAACCCACCCAGTTTACCAATGGAACCATTACATACCGTTGTCTAAGTAGAGGAGTAACCACAAGAGCAAATTCATACTCAAATTAAAAATTTAACCATCATCTCATCTATCAAAGGGAAGTGTCCATTAGTTGATGATTAAAAAATCGGTCACATTATTACATCAATCATACAATAAATTAGTTAATGTTACATAGATCATCTTCTCACTGAATTAATTAATTATTTGGTTACAACCTTGTTTAACAATGCCGAATCTATAAAATAAAATCAGTTACATGAACAACCACAACAAGACTTAGCTAATCCTACATCTAATGTATATCCTTTGGCTTCTCCTAAACGACCCATTCCAATGAATTCTTTAAAATAGTTTCCATTTGATATGTAACATGTGTTTTCAGTCATCAATAGATCCTTTATAATTCATGATAATAACTTAATAATTCACAAGTGCTAGACCATTCACAACAACAAGTTTTAAATAATCCACCACAACAATAAATAATGGATAATTCATAAAACACATTACCAACCTCTTCTAATTCACATCAATGTCAATAAGTTTGTTTTGAAAAATAGTAATGATAATGACCCTTTTTTGAATCGATAACAAATTCCTTAAAATTAACAACTAACTCAACCAAACAAATAATAGATTGCCTACTATTGGCAACAATAGATTACTAAGGAACAAAAACATCTCACCTATTCTAATTTGAATCCCAACCTATAGTAAATACCTCATCAAATGTAGAGTTTAAGATATATGTTTGATATCCATATTAGAAATGTGTAAAAGGGATATATTCCTAAATACACTAGTACTAACCAAGCCCAAAAATTTATGAATACCTATAAAATTACCTTCTACTCATCACAAAATGTAAACAATATCCATGAATGACATACAATAAAGGAGATAGTTTTATAAATTCAAGTAGGTAAGCAATCATCCAAAAAGTAAAAATTTGGTGACAAATGCCATTATCCATTTGATGTAATATTTCTTGAGGTGCCTTTTTCACACCATTTTAAAATTCCAAAATTTGACAAGTATAAAGTGAAAAGAGATCTAAGAGAAAATATACAAGAATTCTTCATACCTTGTCAATAAGTATCTTACAATAGTGTCTATTTACTATACTTATTTCCATGTAACTTGGGTAGAAAAACACTAGAATAGATTCTCATAATAACTAAGGGATCAGTCACTAATTTCAATGATCTATTAGAAAAAATTGTTAACCACTTCTCTTACAACATGTAGCATGAATTGATAGTTGTTTAATTATACAAATCCAAGCAATGATGAGGAGAGAGCTTCTCAGCATAATTACAAATGTGGAGAGATATATCTATTCATTTCTCACATAATTTCCTAGATACATAATTACTATATATCTTTGTACAAAACCTAAAAGCCAAGCTCTCTCATAATCTCAGACTCAATTGTTCCAAAATGTTTAAATAAATCATTGAAAAAGGGGTATAGATTAAAAAAACACTTATTATGAAGGGTATTATAAATATATATTCCTAAATAGAATATAGAAAGAAATCCAAATGCCTAACCAAAATCAAGTGACATTCAAACCAACATAGTTGAAAAGATGAAGGCCTATGTAAAAAATAAAAACGTGCTCAGTAATGAGGTTACAAAGGCTAGACATGTACACATAGTTCAACCACCAACTTTTAAAAACACCCCACCTGACACTCCACTCATAAAGCATAGAGATAGCCTATAACGAGGATACTAAAAATATAGATTTTTTAGTGACCTTGAGGAGCCCATTGAGGTAAGATTCAAAAATTTAGTAGTAGAGAATATGATTGTTTGGCTTGATCCAAAAACCTTTCAAGGGGGTCAACCTAAACCAACATGGTATCAAATAATGAGCATTGTGATTACCATCATGTGTTCAGTCATTAAATCTATAGAAGCATGAAATTAATATATTTAATTAAATATTTGCTATTAAATAGGGAAACCTAGTTAGAGAAAATATCACCCAACACCAATCAAGAGATGGGAATCTACAATAACCCCTTTCCAAAACACAATAATTAGCAAGAATGAATCAATTAGAACCAATGATAGGGCCAACAATCAAAACTAGTGACAAGGATAGAATTAAAACTAAAAAATCTATAATTAGGATCATGATACCCAAAGTAACCAAGTTGTCTATCTAAATATACCATATGACTATGGTGATATTGTACATGTTATAAATAATTATTCCATTACTAACAAATTCATTCATCATAAACTATCTAACACTTATTACAGTTTTATTCCTTCTATCTTAGGACCACAAACTTTGATTATAGGTAATTCCAACCTAGGTTAGATCAATTAAATTGTGCCCAAACCATCATGATTTACTATTCTTGGACCATCACATAATTCCACTAATTATAGTAACTTTTTTCTGACTTAAAATTGTGCAATCACAACTAGAAATCTAGGATTTAACCTTAAAGGCCCTTCTCCTCCTTCTAATGCCAATAAAAATTAAAATCAAGACACTAGCCTACCAAAATCTAAACCACCTTACCTTTCTATTGAGAAGCCATGTAACATTAGTGAATAACTAAGAAAAATACCTGCACAAATTTCAATCTTATATCTTTTGTGTACATCTAAAGTTCATCATATCATATTAAATGACTATCAAATAATTTAAGGTGCCCAATGACATTGATCCAACTGAGTTCCAAGCACTACTGAGACATTTCTACATAGCTCAACAACTCACATTTGACCAAAGTGATATATTATCCCTTGGTCCCCTTTACAATAATCCCCTATACATAGAGTCCATCATTTCCATCCACAAATTCAATAAAGTTATTATAAATAATGGCTCAGGATTAAACATAGTGTCCTTCAAGTTGATGTGAAATTTAGGTTACACAACAGTAGACATGTATTCATTTACTATTATAATCAATGCCTATGATAACACAAAGAGAGAATCCATAGTTACCATTTGTTTTATGGTTATTATTTGTCCTCTCACCCACACCACCATGTTTCTCATTAACTTCAAACTGGTGTATAATCTACTTCTTGGTCATCCTTGGAACAATGAAGTATGAGGAGTATCTTCAACCTCTACTAGTGCCTTAAATTCCCCCATCCCAGATTAGAGGTCACTATCCCTAGCAATGTATATCCATACTTATATTACAAAAAGATATAAGAACTATAACTATTATCCTAGTATTAAGTATGTAGGTAGGAAAAATAAAGGAAATTTTCCTAAATCTCCCAAGTCTAATTATATTGACCATAGTGACCTTGCTTCCACTTCTTTTAATCCACCTCTTGAACATATTTATTCTCACTTTACCATTGAAGAGGTTAACATAACCACAGATGGCATTCAAGATGATTTTCATGTCAGCAAGTTGCCCAAATCTACAAAATCCTATAGAAGACCAAAAACTATTCATAGAAGGCCCAACATGACCTATAAAATGAAGTTCAAGTCCACTCAATAGAATCTACTCATATTTTTAAAAGACATGTTGAATCAATATCAGGCCACCAATGCTAATGAAATTTGGTTATATGGTGATGAATTCACCACATTCTATCAAAACACTAAGTACCCCATTCTCAATAGGATAATGGACAATTAGGTCTATCAGGGAAAAGGCTTGGGGTCAAAATCATAACACTTTATTTGACCTATTTATTGTAAAAATACATGTAGGAAATTGAGGTCTTTGATTCATGCCAATCGATGGTCACCCCATAAATTTGGAGAGTGATATCACTTCATTGACTAATGATGAGACTTTTGAAAATAATGTATTGCCCCATTATAGTCCCTATTATGAGTTTGTTAATAAAACTTCTTTGATACCAATGCCATACTTACCATTACATCCAATTATCTTCTTTCCCTCCACCATCCAATCATAATTTATTAGGAAAAATAAGATATGATTATACCATTGGATTAATTCTATAATGATTAATCCATCACTAAATTCATGGATCTAAGAGACATATTATGAAATGGTGATCATAGATATTGACTTGAATTTGCATTAGACCTTGCCACCTACTTTGTAGAGCATGTGAACTTCCTTGGTCATAAAGAAAATAAAAAGTCAAGATCTTTAGGTGAAAATGTGTTTGAGGTACCTTTGAATCAGGAAAAAACAAAAGATAAGGACAATTGCATAGGTGAAAACATGTTTCAAGCACATTTGGAAGAGGACTTTCACTCATCTCTTCAAGAAGCTCAATGTCTTCTAAGTCCGAGCACTTCAGTCGGGTCTAATATATGTGAGGAAGATCACATAAAATTTGCATAATTGGTATAATAATTTATAAAATAATTCATTGATTATGAACTATAATAAATGGCATATTCATGTTATTTTTACATGGGTGATCCCTATGGCTCATAGGTAATTGAAAAGGACCAGTTTCCATCTATACATATAATTCTTTAAGATGGTTATACAATCCTTACAGTGGATACCACTAAGATGAATGTTGTGACCTACAATGATCTGAAGATAATTTACTTAGGCACTTCACTCATTACTGAAGAATTAAACTTTGTGATAACTATCCTAAAATAATTCATTGATATATTTTCTTAGTCTTATTCTAACATACCAGGGTTATACCCATATGTAATAGTTCATTGACATGTTGTACATCTAGATCCCAACCCAATCAAACAAAATTTATAGATAAAGGATATGTGCATTGTTATAATTATTTTCAAAAAGAGAGATAAATTATTATTATTAGGATTCATTTGACCATTAGACTATTTAGGATGGATCTCGAGCATTGTGCCATTCATTAAAAAGGCTTAGGGAATTTTATTATGTATTGAACTTAGAGATATCAATGAGGCATGTCCTAAGGAAAATTTCCATTTGCTAGACATTGATGTGATATTAGACTCAATAACATGCTACGGGATGTTATCCCTCATGGATGAATTCTCAAGATATAACCATATCAAGATTTCACCCAAAGAATAGTGCAAGGTAATGCTCACCATTTTGTGGGAAACATTTTGTTATCAAGTCATGCCATTTTCCTTGAAGAATGTTGGGGCAACCTATTAGCATGCCTTGACTATCATCTTCCATGACATGATTCATGATAGTATTAAATAATAAGTAGAATACATCTTCACTAAATACAAGACATTTGTAGGTCATCCTGATGTTCTACAAAGAATATTTGAGAGACATCATGAATACAAGGTGAATCTGAATCCAAAGAAGTGCATCTTTAGTGTCACTTTAAAAAAAATGATAGTATTCATTGTGTCACACAGAGGCATTGGATTTGATCTTACTAAGGTCAAGGCCATTATGTAAATGCCTCCTCCTCCTACTCTTACGTACCTCCATAATCTTCAAGGTAAAATTTAGTTTGTTCTCTAGTTTATTCCTAATTGGATGACATATACCATCCTTTTACTCACCTTTTAAATAAAGGTGTAAAATTTTAGTGGGATGTAAAATTACACTATAGATTTAAAGAATTGAATAAATACTTAGCCATCTAGCATGTATTAATTCCACCAATACCAGGAAGACCATTGTTACTCTAGATATCTACAACAAAGCATTCTATGGGGGTACTCTTGGCTCAACATGATGATCATAGTAAAAAGCATGTAGTCTATTATTTGATAAGGAGAATCATAACTTGTAAGAATAACTATACACCAATTGAAAAGTCTTGTTTGGAAATGGTGCTCACTTCCCAAAAGTTGTGTAATTACATGCTCAATAACAAGACCATAGTCATCTCCAAGATTGATCCTCTCAAATATTTTTATCTAAAACCACTCTGATAGGTCACATGGCCAAATGGGTGATGTTGCTAAGTGAATTTGATGTGGAATATCATAACCAAAAATCCATTAAGGGGAATTTATTATAGATAATCTTACTGAATCCCCTCTATCAAAAACATAACCACTTGGCTTTGATTTCCTAGATGTGTCAATTTTGACTCTATAAATAATAACTAATGATTATAAACAATGGACATTATATTTTGATGGCTTATTTCCATCTTATGGATCTGGGGATAGTATCTTTTTAATTACACCATAATGGGATCTCATTCCCAAGGTGTTATATATTATTTTCTATTGCACTAGCAACATGTCTAAGAATGAATCACTCATTGCATGACTTTGTATCGGTATATAATGGAATATTTAGTATTCAATGGTATATAGGGATTCCCAATTAATCATTAATCAGGATACAAACTAGTAATGAATAAGGGATGAGAATCTTGTACCTTGAAATAATATGGTAGATAAGATCCAATCACATTTTGAAAATTTTCAATTCAAGAAAATACTAAGGGCCAATTGCAATCATTGGACTCATGCTAGGAGTGGTCGATAGTGTTAAAGAGTATCATTTTATCATTGAAAACCTTATTCAACCAATTCATGAATAACTAGATTGTGATATGGTATCAAATATTGTTGGTCTTAATATCCCTTAGTACCAAGACATTTATAACTATCTTCATGATCAGTTTATTCATATAGACCTATCATGAACCTAGTATAAATCCATCTTTCATTAAACCATCTGATGTACCTTACTTATCAATATATTTTATCATAGGGGCTATGATGGAATTTTGTTTTATTATTCATCTTTAGGAGAATCTAATATAGCATTAAAGGACATCACAAAGGAACTTGTGGGTCCCACACAAGTGGATTGGTCCTTTCCAAGAAATGCCTTTGAACTAGGTATTACTAACCCATGATGGAGATATGTTTTTCTTGACATGTCAATAAGTTTGAATATTTTTAATGACATAATGATTTGATTCATTCTTCTTCTTTGCTACTCTAGTCAATCACTAAATCATGTCCATTTTATTCTTGGGGATTCCATATCATATGTGAAATAAAAACTACTTACTCATATGGACACAAACATATCCTAACTACCATAGAATACTTTAATAAGTGGATAGAGGCCATTTCCATCACATAAATAACTAACAAATAGTTTGTCGTGTTCATTCATTACCATATCATTTTCCATTATGACATTCCCTTCATCATTATAATTGATAATGATGGCTGATTAAAAAACAATTTTGTCAAATCCCTCTACACCACATTTAAAATCAAATGTAATAAGTCCATGACCTTTTATTCTCAAGATAAAAACTCAGACAAAGTCTTAAACAATACCATTTTTAAAAATTTGAAGAAGATTATCAATGATTCTAGTTATGATTTCCATCTACAATTATTCTCAACCTTATGGGCTTACCATACCAGTTCCCATCTATAATTATTCCTAACTTTATGGGATTACCATACCAGTACCCACACACTTATAGATGAGACACCATAATCTGTAGTTTTTGGCTCTAAGGCCAGTATCCCTATTCAGATCGATGTTCCCTCTCTATTCATTTATCTAAAAATATCATTGATGATGAAGAATATAGAGTGGAAATATTAAAAGAGATGGAGATCCTAGATGAGAAAAGATAATAAGTATTGGACCATTTACAAACCTATCAAAATCAGTTGTGTTGTAGATAAAACCAATGTATCCTCCATAGAGAATTTGAAATTGGTGAGTTAGTATTAAAAGAGATCTGAAATAATATAAATTTTAAATGCAAGAATAAAGGTGAGTTTGAATCCAAATGTTTTGGTACCTTTTACGTTATTAAAAATTATGGTTTTGGGTCATATAGACTAGCTACACTAGATGAGCAAGATCTTAAGAAACCAATGAACATATTGCATCTTAAATTCTACTTTTCTTAGTTGAAAATGAATCATTGTTTGTAAGAGCCCTCATTTTGGGTCACCTATTTCACCTTTTTTATTTTACTATGGTGTTTTCTAAACCATTATTACTCTTCTTACCACACCATTCCTAAGATAATTTTATATTTATTTCTTGTATGTTCCTTTTACTGATCATGATCTTGATTACATCCAATAGGTGTTGTAGGTAGGTTGAACAAGTATTTTTACAATGATACTTCAAAATTATCAGCATTAATAGATTCTTTGTAGACAAGTGTTTCAAGGTATAATAACAAGGGTGTTACTTGCTTGATAGTTCATTGAGAACTTCCTCTAATTGTTAACTCTAAATATCATTTCCCCTTCATATGTCATTCCCATTCAATCTTGTTATTTTTTTGTATCCCTTAGTGCTTCAGTTTTTATTATTGGTTCATGGTAACTACCACTGTACCCATTTCATCTATTGTTTGGGACCTTACCTAGGGATATATATCCTTTTATAGGTGTCTTCTTGTATATTTGTGCCTATTCCTTTAGTTTCTTTATTCCCAAAAACCCAAAAACATTGAAAAGAGACCAATAAAATGCAAAAAAAATCAAATTCATGAAAATTGGCTTATAATTTATATGTTATATATAAATCCCCACAAATTTTTATGGTGGGAGACAACATATTCTAGACTACTCATTTTCATTGACTATTTCTATACCATTCATTGTCTTCCCTTTTCTGATAGGAATACATCATCTCAAAGTCCACACAAACTATGTAGGGAGTGCTTAGATGCATGGAGCATCTTGGGTTAGCTCAACCACTATCATTATCCATTTTTATTCCCTTATTCTCTCACCATTTTATGAGTCTTATCATTGGGCATAATGCATTTAAAATTGGTACACACCAATCTCATTCTCAATTTATATTCACTAATGCTCTCCTTATTTTGTGAGTCACATAATTGGGCATTATGCATTTCAAATTGGTGCACTCTACTTTTCATTTCTACTTTCATTTGTACAAATGCTACCACTATTTTTTGAGAAAACATTTCCCAATTCTCCCACCACTTTATTAGCAACCATTACCTAATAATCTCATCATTTTTTGAGAAACCATTGATTTACACTTTAGTATTTTTACAAGCAAACCTTCTTATATGCTCTTGCCAATTTATTGGTATGCCTTTATCATTTCTTCTCTATCATCACATACTTATCTATCATTAATTTTATTAAATTCCATATTCCTATGAGAACTATCTTTGGCTTCAAGTCCATAAGACTATGTAGCCAAAGTCCACCTTCATAAGGCATTTGGAGTCATCTTATCCATCCCTTCATTTTTCTTCTATCCCCCTTTCATCCATATTATTGTCTTGTCCTATCATCTATCATTAAGAACTAAAGGGAAAAATATCCATGTTTTACACCTTATTTTCACACACATATAGATGATTCTTTACTTGTTTATTTTATGGTGTATTTATGTGTTTATTAATCATACTTATATTTGATTATTATTGGTGCATTTATTTAGGTAATTGTATGTTTTCTATTGCATTTCTTTCAATTTTTATTTACTTGTTTCTTTACATGTTTTTTTTTCCCTTTTGTTTTATCACCTTGACTCAGTCCACTATGTCAACAGGGTCATCATCAGGGTGCTTCCTATTATAAAGTTGTACTTGAGTCCATCAATTGACATATTCTAGCATTATCATCATAATTTTTATCATTAGTGAATTATTTTCAATTGTTTGTTGGAATCAAGGGCTGATCCTTATGCGTGTTACATATTGGTCATCATGATCTTTTATGTCATGACGCACACTATTTTGGTGTTACATAAAAAATGAATTCATTTGAAGTCTAATAAATAATGTTATAGCAAAAACTCTCCATATCTACTATCCCCCAATCAGGTCAACATGTGCTTCATCATGATTTTTCCAATGAAAATATTCCCTACTGGGGCAAACCATTTAGAATGATCATTGATCAAATATTCCATAATTAGGAAACTTATTGAATCAAATGATCAAATCTAGCCTACTAGGGCACATTATTTTAAATCAACCAAGATTGACCTTTTTAGGGCCATTTACATCATGTATTATTTATTCTAATTACAAGCCCATTGATTTTCCCTATTTTGGGAAATCAAAGTGTGCTACATTTTCAAAGATGTATCATTCTTGTTTCCCCTAGTCTTAGGACTACTTTTTTTCTATTTTCCTTAACCGTTGAAAATCAGTGAGTACTAGCATTACCTCATTTGGATTAATCTCATTCATGGTTTAATTTAATTATTCTTTGTATTTCTTCCATATTTTTTTTGAGATCCCATGTATGTCTTTCATCTTTTCATTCTCTCTCAAAGAAGCATCATGGGTCACTAGTTATTTCTTTGGCTAAAATTTTCAATGTCTTCTTAATGACTTTTTCATTCTTTGAAAAGTCATTATTATGCCTATTATCTCATCACACCTTCTAAAATATGGATAAAATTTAGACACTCAATTCTCAAAACTCTCATGTTCAAATTATGATCATAATGATTTCTTGTAAACAATGTAAATTAAGCCTTGAAACAATCAAAAATATCTAATTCATATGCACATGATACATGTTATATATGATTACGATCAATATTTCCCTACTTGGGGAATTACCATGTAAGAAATCATCACCTTCTTCTAATTCATCTCCAATCAAATTATGACCTAAGAAATAGATATTTTCAACAAGTAGTGCAAAACAAGTAATCAAATTCTAAGAATTAAAAAAATCCTAATTATATTCACTTAACAAATTAAATCTAATTAAATTCTCAAGTGAAAAATCCACTTCAAATTAGTTAAAATTTAATTTTAGAAAATTAAAATTAAATAAATATATGAAAATGTGACATCATCATGACATCATTTATCACAAAGAGGAAAATGCAAAATACCAACATAAATACAATAAAATCTGAAAATGTTGAGCCATTCATAACAAATGAAATATTAGTTGTGAAATTGAATGCATTTGGTCTCCAAGGTTGAATCAATATTTGACCACACATCTTGATCTTGAGATGGATAGTGGGTATTATTTCAAAAAATATATAAATACAAGGGCCTCCATGAACAATTATCAATATTTATTGTGAAAAGACATATTGATAAAATCATGTTGAAAGCTTCACTATTTCTTTATCTTGATTGATCAAATCCTTTGGTGTACAGGTGGAGATGCCATTGGAATGAACAAATTGTATTGATAAAAACTCCTACATCACAACCAAGCTGAAACATTTTCAATATAGTTGCTACATGGTGTCTTCAACAAAGGTAAATCCCTTGTTTGTCTTTTTTTATTGATTTAGTTATCATAGAGTTTTAGTTATTGAATTTAATTTGTATTTAATTCACTAACATTGTACTAACCCTCTTTGTATTTCTTTCTTTACATTGAGAACCACTTTTATATTTAACAATAAAAAAATATAGGTAACCTTATTTTTAGTTTCCATTTATACAAATTGATATATAAATTGTTCTCTAACAAAAACATTATGTATACACCCACATAACATATAAATCAATGCTCAAAAAAGGATTGACACATAAATATAGAAAATCATTCAATAAGTCCATGTAATTCATGACATAAGAGTCATGTTACTATTATATCCAGAATCACATTCTATCTATTTATAATAGACACTACAAATACATCACATAACATCACTATGTATATGCACATGTCTGGTACCAATATGGGCATGTGGCACTTTTTTCTAGTGCTTATCTCCTTGACATAGTGTTTGATACACAAGAAAATGTTTGGGAGTGATCATTCATAATTTGGATATTTATATATTTTTTCAAACTATCAAACTGTTATTTTTTCATTTTGGTAGTTTAAAAATTCTCCAAAAAAATAATATATGTTCCTTTTTTCATTACAAATATCCATTTTTTTCTATACCCAATGGATTTTAGTTTTTAGACCACCAAAATTTAATGTTTCAATATTTAACATCATGCTTAGATGGCCAAATATTATACAAGACATCCAAACTCATTTTTTTTAAATACATAGGAATTTTTAAATATGATTGAAGTCCCTAATTATACTCAAACTTAAAATTTATTATAAATATTAATATATTAACATAATTTAAATTAAGCATTATTTTCAAATCCTTTTGAGTATAAAATTATTTTAAAAGTATAGATAGATTAAATAAATTAGTTATTCAACATAAAAATAAATTAACCATTTTTAGATTCAAAACTTCAAGTATATTGGTCTAACTCAAAATAAATAAATCATTGTAGTTTAAATCCTATAGGTAAATATAGTAATAAAATTCAAGACACTTAAAGTATTGTACTTTTCAACTTTGATTCTGAAAAGATTTAATATTTTAACGAAGCTTTATCATTTCACACCATATAAAATGTTTGTGATCATTTCAATAATTTTATACATTTATGGACAATTAATATTTTATGATGCTTTTCAAGGCATGTGATGTTTTTCCAATAATATGATGTGTTTGTAGGCCTACTTTTTTTTTCTATCCATATGATGTTTTCCTAGTACTATTATGGTTTTATAGGCCTACGATGTTGTTTTAGGCTTACAATATTTTTCCAAACATGTGATGTTTTTTAAAACACACAATTCCTTTTTAGGATAATGATTATTTTCTAGGTGAATGATATTTTTATAAGATTCTAATGCTTTTATAATATCATGCCTCTTTTCTAGGGTGACAATATTTTCTTGAATTTAGTGATGATTTTCCACCCTCGTGATAATTTTCTAAGATTTTGATGATCTCCTAAGCTTGTGATAACTTTTCATAGTAGTGAATTTTTTAGAGGATTTCATGGCTTATGATGTTATTATAGGCTTTCAATGATTTTTTAAGCTTACAATGAATTTCCAACATGATGATGCTTTTCTATGTCTATGATGTTTTTCTATGCTATGATACATTTATAAGAATAAAATATTATTTTGTGCCCGAAATTCTTTCCTATGGATGTGTTCATTCTTATTTGCACATTTTTTACTTCCTACATATATTTTTTTCCTATGGATATTTTAATTTCATTTACATGTCTTAGTACTATAATGGAAAACTTTTTCACTAAATGATAAAGATTTGTTAATATTTTACTTTGCATATAAAAATACATATTGCATTTTAAAATATTCACCATAAACATGATTGTCATTTTGGTAGAATTATACACCCTAGAGAATCACATTTCCCTTAGATGTTCCCCATTTTTATATCCTTTTTTGAGGTGTGTTTCTTAAAAAATATCATTTAGAATGTTGCATTTAATATGTGGCTCCTCTATTGAAAACCTATCTATGGAATTAATGTCTTCCAATATAATAACCACTCCATGATATTCCCTTACCACCCATATAAATGTTCCAGTTCTTATTTAACATATATTTAATAAAATAATGAGTAACTCAACATCTATTGGTAGTGAATAATAATCCATAATTCCACCATATCCTAGATTGATAAACCAATATCTATCCTCACTTGAAAATCTAGTTAGTAAATCTAGTATACAAGATGCATCTATAGTCTCCCATATTTGGAGTTGTTTTTGTACTTAAAAATATCAAACAAAAAATTAAAATTAACTTTATTTCAAGGTAAAATTACTCAAAAAATTTAAATTACATAGATTACAATAAATGTTGAAAAAAAACCATATCAACCATTTGACATCTATTCCATCAACAATGTTTTCATTTTTTATGTCATCAACAATTTTCACATGATGTCATAAAAAATTATTCAACTTATCCTACTTCATTGACCCATTTTGAAGAAAAACCATCATCTATTTGCTTAATTTTACACTACATCAAAAATTTCTTATGTAACTTCATTGAACAACCATTAAATCATTCTACATTAGGCATTTAACTAGACATCAGTAACCATGCTCAAATTATAATATCAAAAACATCATCAATGAGGCTAATGACATTATAAAGGCATGAAACCCTATAAATTTTTCATAAAATCTGCTACTTTTTGGATTCAATGATACTTAAACCATTACAATATTATTGAAATGAAGTGAAATGAAATGGTTTTCATTATGTCTAAATTACATCTTCATTATATCTTTTGAAAACATGTATATTTTAATTAAAATTTATTACAATTATTCATTTAATTTGATGTTAATATAACTCTTGAACATATCACCCCATTGAATTTAGCTACACTTTATTAAAGTAGATATATTTTTTATTAAATAAGCACATTGACAAATCCTTCAACTATGTTGCATGTATGTGAGTTTAAGTATTATCTAAAAATTAAACAGTTTTTCATCTACCAATATAGTTTTTAGTCCATAACAGTTTGATCCACCACCCATATGAATGTGTTATTTTTTTTCCATACTAAAATAATAAATAATTCAACATCTAGTGTCACCCATCACAACTCTATAGTGCCACCACACCCAATATTGATCATGTCATATCTATCGTAATATGATAATCTAGACTACAAAACTACTAGCTATGATGCATCTAAAACCCACCATTTTTGGGCTCATCTTAGTGCCTAAAAAATATAAAACATCAAAATATATTTAGACTTGTCTTCTTATGAAAACTTTTATATATTTTTCATGTATTAGGGATATATTTTCAAATTGTTTTAAGTAAATTATTGATATTTGTTAATATTAAACTTTTCATATAAAAATAAATATGTAATTTTCAAATTTTCACCATAAGCATGATTATCATTTTGATATTATTCTACAACATGATGAATCACATTTCATTGAGATTTTCCCATAATTTTGAATCTTTTTTTCAATTGGGTTCTTTAAAAAAATCTTACTAGAATGTTGCATATCAAAGGTGTACTCTCTATTGGAAAGCCTAGTTTTTCATCAACTTCATCCAATGAAATATCCAATCTATGATATTTCCATTCACCATCTCTATGAAGTTATTGGTCCTCTCTTGTGATAAATTGAATAAAATAATAACTTATCATCTAATGGCACCCAACACAACTCTAAAATGACACCACACCCTAGATTGATCAACCAATGTATATTTTCACCATATTCTGATTCATATTTTCACCTAAAAATGTCAAATTGTGAAGCACAACCAATCTCATGTCGATGAAAAATTAGTAAAAGATAAGTATATAAATTATAAGTAATTATAAATATTAACAATATCAAACATCTTATGAGTATGTCATTGGCCATGTTTTAATTTTGTACTTCATTAACCATTTTGATATGATTTCATCAATAATTATTCTACTTTATCAGCCAATTTGATAAAATATCATAATCTATTTTGACAAAATATCATCATCCTTTTGGATAAATTTACACTAAAATGACCATTTGTCACCTATCTTGATCAAATAACCATAAAATTATTCCACATTGGCTATCTAGCTAGACATCATTTGCCATACTCTAAATTTTAGGCTATAAAATGTTATCATTAAGGTTGAAATGGCATCTTATTTCTCTTACTTTTAGGATTTAATTTCCATAAAAAACTCATGATTTTATTCATTTATATTTTTTATTTGATATCCTCTAAGGAATATTACTCTAAACATATTCACCCCATAGCACATTTATATTAATCTAGCCTATATATCCATACCAAACTTGAAATATATAACCTAACTCATCTAATCCACTAGCCTACGTGTTAATCTCTATGTTCCCTATCCATATCCTCTCTTTGATTCATAAATTATTGCCCATAAAATAAAAAACTCTCGTTATTAAAAAAATTAACATAATCAAGTGAATAGAACTAGCCCATATTTGTACATTTACAAATAAATAAACTTAATTAATAAAAATATTCAAAAATTATCCTTAAAATTATATATTTTTGTCATAACTTTTTTTCCTTCAACTTCTCATTTATTGATTTCCTATATTTCTCTTTTTAATTAATAGTTTCCTTCAATTATATATAATTTATTCCAAAATATTTTTCCATAGAATGGCTTTGAAAAATGGGGGACTAAGGGGTATTTTAGTATCCTTCACCTATTCCATCACGTCAATATATTTCTCAAAATATTTTCAATAAAAATCACCATGAGAAACTTGAGAGTTTTATGAACTATAAAACAAAACAATGAAAACATATAAGATATTATTATTATTATTATTATTTACATTAAAAGTAAAAAATATATTATGAAAAAGGAATAATACACTTTTAATTAAAAATTATCATAATTATTCATTTAATGTTATGGTAATGAAAGCCTAGAATACCCTACCATATTGGAATATACATCATTGATAAATATTTTTTCTAGTTGACAACATAATTATTCTTTATTTTTTACCCTAACATTATGATGACACAAATCACCTATAGCCTTCAGTCTACATAAAACTTAATATCAACTCTGCATAAATAATTATATATCCTCAATAGCATTTTTTATGTAATATACTATTGTCTATAATAGGATAATAGCATCGACACTAGTGTCCCAAATCTGATGATAATGTGCCTACATTTCAAATGGTCAATTTAAATTATATTAATATGTACGAGATGACATATTTGTCTTATTTAACCCTCCTATGGGATCATATCAAAATGTATTGTATAAATACAAATCTAAATTCAATCATTAGAGAAATAATAATAACCTCTCAAGCTCACACTACGCTACCAAAAATCATTTTCATAATTGAACTATACTACCTTATTCTACCCTATTTACAAATTAGTTAGAATATCAATTTTATAATAGGTTTGAATCATTCAAGGAGTATCCCATGAGCTTGTATTTTTCAAGTTACAATCTATATCACTATATGCACTCACATATAGCATATTGCATAATTGATCACACACAAGACCAAATAATGGGGATAAATATATCACTTCTAAACCCTCTTAAAATTATATCACTATGTAGGTAATACTCATTGACATAGGGGTCTTTAATGTCATATTGATTTCACATGATAGCATTAACACTTTTTTTGGAATGTGAATTTCTCTAATTGGAGGTCCTATGGGTCTAAACAAAAGAATTATTTTGGGAACCCATGTACATGATCTAAATAGATAAAATAGAAGGTGATAGTGAAACCTAATAGGTGTAGATCACTATTACAAAGCTTAATCTATATTTAGATCCAAATATAAACATCAAAATTATGATAAAATAATTGACACTAGTGTTTGTATTCCAACACTAGTGTCCCAACCAACATAAAACTAATTTCTATAATTTGAAAAATCAGTGAAAATATTCAAACTATCTTCATTTATAATGTGCTTCTTAGATGTGCATGCACATAATTCCATAAGCTAAATTATATTTTCTCCTTCACATTTCTAATTTTATAATATTTATTAGAATCATACTTTTCTATATTTAACATATTCTCAAATTTAATATATTTATCAAAATATTATAAATCTAAATTATTTAATTGGACTAATTTCAAATAGCTTTTTCCATAGTTAATTAGGTTATTCCCACCAAACCATAAATCTTAAAAGTTTTAAACATAAGGAATACATGTCACATATGCAATACTCATTTATTCTTAAGATGACTCAATTTCCTAAAGATATAATACTCAACTACCTATCATTATCATGGTTAAATGTTTTTATTTTCATTATTCTGTAGAATGGATTACAATGTGTATGTAACCCAATATTTTATTTATTAAATGAATACACCAAAATATCATATTTATAATTGAAAAATATATTATGAATATTCTCATAATATATGTACTCCATTATACTTGAAAATATCAAATTTATAAATCATGGTTGTCAGTTACTAGCTCAAAGAATATCAAAAATACCTACCAAAAATCACAATATTTGATTATGTGTTTTTTGAATGATATTCCTTAACATTTGAAACATATAAAATCATAATGCCATTATCCACTTTCACTTTATACCTTAGGTCAATCAAAAAATCAATGAGACATCACAAAATCAATGAGACATCATCAATGAAAATGCCAAATTATCATAATTGCATCATGACAGAATTTTGCTACCACTTTATCACATGATATGTTTTGGTAAAAAGGCACTCGAATTAATTTAAACTTTATGAGACCAATTTTTTTTTAATGTAAAATTTTGATTGAAATTGGTCACACTAAACCAAAAAAACCACCTGCATGCCTTATTAGATTAAATCATAGTCTAAGATGTCCCCTAGATAAAGGAAATTCTACTTTTTGAATAATTATTCCCATATATCGGGTTCTAGTTTATCTTAATGTGCCTTCTATGGGAAGTTACTGAATAGAATTGGCAAACTCAATGTAGAATTTGGAATCATTAAAAAAAATTACTACCTATATGTTTGTGTTTTTAATTGGTATGGGAGACTCCACCAATAAGTATGTGAGGTGATAATTGTGAACACCTTCACCTACTAACAGTATATATAATAGAATGTGCAGTTGCATTAATTTTTTTCCTTGATAAAATTTTACATATCAGAGGTGTCTCGTATATTGGCAATCTTGATATGGCACTCAATTATTTCAATGTAATCCTTGATATAAATTTAAAAAATTAAAAAAACATAGCATAGATTTTCACCCAAAACATATATATTTAATTCCACCACACCTTAGATTGATCAGTGGATCTCTAACCCAGACTAATAATACAAACAATAGATCTAGTAGACAGGATGCATCTATAGTCCCCCATAATTGACCTTTACAAATGAAAATATAAAAAAATGAAGAATAATCACTCTCTTGTCAAGGAAAAATATGAAAAAAAAAAAGGTAAATTACATGAAATTTTGAAGAATAATAATATCAACCAGTTTGAGAGTATTTCATTGACATTGATTTCATTTTGTACTTCATTGACTATTTTGACATGAAGTCATCAAATATTATTCTACTTATCCTATTTCATTAGACATTTAAATCAGTCATCTATAGTAAATCAGTCATTTCAGTCTTAGTTTTATTGAATGAGTAAAACATTATTCTACATCAGTCATCAAAGTAATGGTTATGAACCATGCTCAAAATTTTAGGATATAAAATGTCATCATTGAGGTTTATGACATTATATAATAACACAAACCTATTAATTTTTATAAAATAATTTACTTTACATATTGAATTTCCAATAGAAAATAATTATTTCCCCAATTTCTCTCTTTGATTGGATGTCCTATAAGGAAAATTTTGATATATCATTTTTATCAATTGTCTATTTTCCATAATATGACCTATCCACCCATCCCAAACTTAAAATAAAAAATTCACCTTATTCAATATATCGAATTATACATTCATATATTTGTTCCCTATCCATCTCCTCTCTTTGCACTATAAATGATGATACATAACCCTCAAGTTATCTAAATTTATAAATAAAAATAATCAAGTGAATAGACCTAGCACCTTTTTATGCTTTTGCAAATAAAAATAATAAACTTAGGAAAAAGAATGTAAAAAATTATACTTGAAATTTCATATTTATAGTTATATATTTATTTCTATCTACGTCTTATAGATTGATTCCCTATGTTTGTCTTTGTAATTCACATTTTATTTCAATTATTTTTATTTTATTTTGTTCATTTTTCCCTATAACGGATCGATAAAATTGAGGACTAATGGTTTTTTGGTCCACTTTACCTCTTCAGTCACTTCAAGAGATTTCTCCAAATTTCTTCAACAAAAACCATAATATGAATTTTGAATGTTTTTCAAATTATAAGCAAAATCTAACAATATATTAAATTACATGAAAATAATATATTATAAAAAATGAATAATCCACTTTTAATTAAAACTATATATTATAAGTATTCATTTATTTTGATGGTAATCAAAATTATAAATACGCTACCATTTTGAAGTATATCATATTATCTTTAAATCATTTACCTTTATTGAAGTGAATTTATTTTTAATAATATAAGTGCATTGATTAATATTCTAGTGAAAAAATAGTCTTTTAATAGTGCCCTGCTTGCAAAGGAAAATATATATTTTTAAAAAAATTCAAATTTGCTTCCTTCAACTTTTCATGTATTATATAATAGGTAGGAATTAAATAAGTGTAAAATGATTCATTTACAAAATATTAAATTAAAAAATACATAACTTCAAAATATATAATGAGGATGTAATTTAGATATAATCAAAACTATTTCATTTCAAGACTATTGTAATAGTGTCTCACTTGTGACAAAATAAATATTCATTTAAAATATTAAAATTTACTCTTGGATAGTTTTTATGTAGGAGAGAATAGGTAGGAATTAAATATATCTAATATGGTTCATTTCCAAAATTTTACATTAAAAAGATACATATTTTCAAAACATGTAATATAAATGTAACTTGGGTGTAACTAAAATCATTTCATTTCAAGAATTTTGTAATAGTGTCTTTTTCACAAGAAACAAAATAATTATTTATTAAAAATGTCAAAATTTACTTCCTTTCAGTTGTCATATAGGAGAGAATAAATTATTCACAAAATATTGAGTGAAAAACACATACTTTTAAAGATGTAATTAAAATGTAATTTAGACGTAATTAAAATTACTTCATTTTAATTCATTGCAAGTCTCTTGTAATGGTGGCCTATTTGTATGTGGAAAAATAAATATTTACTTAAAATGCCAATATTTGTTTCATTCTAGTTGTTGTGTGGGACATAATATGCAAAAATTAAATACATGTAACATGGTTCATTCCCAAAATATTAGACTAAAAACATACATATTTCAAAAATATTGAATCAATGCCAACTTTCCTTAACACCTAAGTAATATTTTCATACAATATTCATTATTTTAAAGATACATTCACATATTTAAGATTAGTTAAGCAATAAACTTCTATTGAAACTTTCCAACCCTTAGTCAAAATTAGTTAAGAAAGAAGTTATTACATATATAAAATATTCTTTTTTTTATTATATAAGACACTTTTTTATAATATATAAAACTATAATGAATGTTCTTGCAAGATATTCAATACAATATAGATAGAAAACAAACCATAGATCATGGTTTTTAATTAATGACTCAAAAGAACCCACATAAACAAAAATTTAAAAAGGAAAGGATAAATCTACCTCTTCGAGTATGTTGAACTATGTGTTTGTCTCTTTTTCCCCTATCCATATCCTACTTTAATCCATAAATGATAGCCCATAGGTCTCAAATTTTTAAGATTTAAAAACCAATGTAATCAAGTGAATAAACATAGCCCCTATTTATATGTTTGCAAACTAAAAGAAATTATTTTGAAAAATTATGACCTATCCTTAAAATTCTATATTTATGGTCATATCTTTATTTCCTTCAATTTTTTAAGGATTATTTCTTTATATTTATATTTTTAATTAATGTTTGCTTTTAATTTGTAATTTATTCCCATTTATTTTCCTCTATAATGGATTGAAAAATAGACTGAGGGTTTTTTTTTTGGTTCCTTTTATATCTTCCATGACTTTAAGATATTTATTAAAATTACTTCAATAAAAATCACCATGATAAACTTTAACATTTTATGAATTATATAATTAAACAATAATAATATATTATATTAAATGTAAATAATATATTATATAAAATATAAATAATATATTATAAATAATTAATTCCCCACAATTAATTAAAAAAATTACAATATAATTATTGTAATTATTCCTTTATTCTAATTGTAACCAAAACCTCGAATAACCTACCATATTGAAATGTATCACATTCTATTAAAATTAGCTATCCTTTTAATATAGTGAAAACGACACTTATAATGGTGGTGTGCTTGAAGCAAAAAAGAAAAAAAAAATATTTAAAACGACAAAATTTGATTCCTTCCACTTTCTTTATTGGAGAGAATAGGTAATAATTAAATACATGTAACATGGGTCATTTCAAAAAAAATAGTTTAAAAAGATGCACACAATCAAAATATATAATGAAAATATAATTTAAATATAATTAAAATTATTTTATTTTATTTCAATTTATTTTACATTATAATGTTTTAGAAAAATGGAAAAATATAGCTTTTTTTTGTTTCCACTTTTTTATCGCTTTAATAAATTTCTCAAAATCTATTCAACAAAAATCAAAATGACTTAAATGTTTTAAAAATTATATAAACAAACTCTAACAAGATATTATATTATAAATAAATAATATATCATGAAAAAGGAATAATGCACCTTTAATAAGAAATATTACAAGTTCACATTTATGTTGATGGTAATCAAAGCCATGAATATAGCCTACCATCTTGAAGTATATCACCTTATATTAAAATTATTTACCTTTATTAACGTGGATTGATCTTAATAAAATAAGTGCATTACTTAATATTCTAGTGGCAAAAGACTCATGTAATGGTGACATGATGGCGGGGGATAAACTATATATTATTTTAATATATATAAAAAATTCCTTTCACTTTCATTTTATGAGAGAATAGGTAGGAATTAAATATGTGTAACATGGTTCATTTCACAAATATTGTATTAAAACTATGTACTTTCAAATAATACATAATGAAGATGTAACTTGGATGTAATTAAAATCAATTCACTTCAAGATGTTAGTAATGGTGTCTTACTTTTTGGGATTAAATAAATATTCATTTAAAATGTTAAAATGTGCTTTCAATTAATTGTTGTGTAGGAGAGAATAAGTAGGAATTAAATATATGTAACGTGGTTCATTCTCAAGATTTTAGATTATAAATATACATACTTTCAAAAGATATGATGAATATGTAATTTAGATGTATCTAAAATCATTCTATTTAATTTCATCTCAAGACTTTTGTAATTGTGTGTTACTTGCAGGAAACAAAATCAATATTTATTAAAAATGTCAAAATTTACTTCCTTTCCATTATTGTGTAGGGAAAATATATAGGAATTATATATGTGTGACATGATTCATTTTCAGAATATTGAATGAAAATATACATGCTTTCAAAATATATAACTTAAACTTAATGAAAACCATTTCATTTCAAGACTTTTAATGGTAGTCTACCTTCAAGAAAAGAATATATATTTATTTTAAATGAAAGGATTTGTTTTATTCTAGATGTTATGTAAGACATAATAGACAAGAAGTAAATAAGTTGATCATGTTACCAAAATATTAGATTAAAAATATACAATTGGAAGGACACATTAAAATAATTGAATAAACTTTTATTGTAATTTTCTAACCCTTAGTTAGGTTTGGTCCAGAAAGAAGCCATTTTACATATACAATATTTTTTTTCTTTATAACATGACTCATTTTCTTATAACATTAAAAATATGAATTTTCTTACAAGATCTACAATCCATTATATTTGAAAGCATCAAAATTTATAGATAATGATTGTCAATCAATCACTCAAATAAACCCACATAAACAAAAAATAAAAAAATAAAATGATAAACATACCTCATCCAATGTGTTGACTTATACATTCATCTCGTTGTACCCTATCCATCCCCTCTCCTTGTATCATAAATTATTTCCCATAGCTCATATTTTCTAAATTTAAAAAATAAATATATTCAATTGAATAAACTTAACCCCTATTTACAAGTTTGCAAATAAAAAATTTAAATTTTGAAAAATTATGAAAAAATTGTTGTTAAAATTCTATATTTATCATCATATATTTGTTCCCCTCCACTTATTAGGAATTTACTTTGCATGTTTGTCTTTTTAATTAATACTTGATTTCAATTTATAATCTATTCTCATTTATTTTTCCCCATAATGGTTTGAAAAAATATAGGATTAAGGGTTTTTCTTGGTCCTTTTCATATTTTCTATTTTTTCAAAATATTTATCGAAATTACTTTAAGAAAAATCACCATAAATAATTTGATTTTTTGTGAAATTATATAAGGAAATTTTAGAAATATATTATATTAAAATTAAATAATATATTATTAAAAAATATGGAATACTCCACTTTTAATTTAAAAGTGACTATAATTTTTCATTTTCTGGATAGCAGAACATGTAATAATTAAATGTGTGCAATATGGCTCATTTCAAAAAAAATGATTTAAAAAGATAGATACTCTCAAAATATAAAATGAAGATGTAATTTAGATATAATGAAAAGTATTTTATTTATGGTGTTACATTTATGGCAGATAAAATAAATATTTATTTAAAATATCAAATTTGTTTCTTTCCACTTTTCATGTAGGAGATAATATGTAGGAATTAATGTGTATAAAAAGATACATATTTTCAAAATATATAATGAAGATGTAATTTGGAGATAATTAAAATTATTTAATTTTACTTCATTTTAAGAATTTTGTAATGGTACTTAATTTATAGGGAAAAAAAAAAATATTTATTTAATATGTCAAAATTATCTTCCTTCAAATTATTTTATAAGAGAGAATAGCCCAATATTATATACGTATGATATGGTTCATTCCAAAAATATTAAATAAAAAAAATACATATTTTAAAAAATATATAATAAAAATATAATTTTAACATAACTAAAATCATTTAATTTCATTCCAAAATTTCTATAATAATGATCTATTTGCAAAGCACAAAATAAATATTTATTTTAAATGCCAATATTTGCTTTCATTCTAGTTGTCATGTAGAATTTAATAGGCAGTATGTGACATGGTTCATTTCTAAAATATTTGACTCCAATGATACATGTTACACAAATATTGAAGCAACATGAAACTTTCCTGGACAATAAAATAATATTTTTATACAATACTTGTTAGTACCTGCCTGTCAAGTACTATTGTAATCACCCGTGAGTATTATTAGTACCTGTGTGTCAAGTACTATTGTAATCACCCCTAACTATTATTTTTATTTGATTGTAGTTAACAGCTAATGATAATTTGTGTTGCCACAAAAATGAGAACAGTATAATGTTTTCCATTTTTTAATAATTTCACTCAGTTGTCGCTAATGAGTGAATAGTTTTGTTATGCAACAGCCAATTAAAAATTACTGGTATTTAGCAGGATTTCATAGATGTTTAAGCTTTGAAGTACATAATTTCAAAATTTTGATTCCATTCGACCACCTTAGTGACATGGTCTGCATGTCTTCAGTGGGAGAAATGAAGTCAGATGCTTTCTATTACTGTTGCCACACATTTTGCTCAGCTGGCAAGTCGCCGACATTGGAAATATAGATAGTCCTACAGTCTGTTCATTGAAAAACATTCCAAAATTTGAAATTTTTTTGCACCATTTTTCCCACTGCGCCCTACACAACTATCGCGGTTAACAGTTTTGTGTTTTATCGATTACGGTTTGCTATTCAAACACCCAATCCAACAACTCTAAAAAATAACGCCTCATTTTCCACCAAGCACCTCTAGAACAATTTTTTTCTTATCTAAACTCAGATGTTCTTCGTTGGACAATGGGCTCAATGGGCATAAGAACACATTTCTCATGTTGTAGTTTAATTAATTTTACACGCTTTTGCTCCTTTTTGTTTGGTTATCAACGCCACCTGATTTGAAGCACCACAGTTTATTTCTACTACTATTTCTATCATAACTGGATTATTATCATTGTCACCTTCCCCAACTGCAGGACTGCTATGACAGACTGTTGTTACATGTTTGGATAATATATGATAGTAGAATTGATATTTCTATTGTTATTACTTGCCCTGTACATGCTAAAACTAGAACATAGTGACAATAACTATTTCAAAAATATTAACAGCATATATGCTTTCGAATTCACCAGTGATTTACTAATACTTGTTTACGAAATAAAAAAAGACGGTTTACAAATTGACCCATCATTCGATTACAGGGACTATGTTCCCAATTATATGTGGTGTTCGTCAATATCTGGGTCATTTGACCAAGGAACATCCCGTTGGCTTTGAAGCAGCTGGATGGTACTGGCATTCCGTAGGGGGCACCGGCCACCCTCTATCTAGATATATGGACTGACAAGCAATGAGCACTGGGACGAGATGAAATTGACTGCCCCAAATATATAGACGGGGAATATTCAATCTCCCCAACCAAAATTGATTATAAATCCTGAAGGATGAAACAGAGCAGAAAAATAAAGAAAATAAAAACTCAAACCCTCAGATTGCTACAGCAATGGAGAAAACAAGATTTTATTAATCTTTCTTTTTCTGTCCTTAGAAAGCTGCGCCCAAGAGATTTTTAAATAGATTTTCTTGACAAATCAAACTGAAAATGAACTAATCCTTAACTAATCTAAAAGTAACTTCTATTGCTACTGCATGCAAACTTAGCAAGGAGTAAGACTGCTATCTAATTGTTTGAACTGACTGATCTCTAACTGTTTGTTAACTGCTGTGCATGAGAAGGAACGAACTGCAAAAGGGAGATGCAACAGGGAGTTAAGTTGTGAGTGGAGAAATTATCTCCAATTAATCTTCAGTTTCTAACACTCCGCCTTAATTTCTACAACTAACTACTTCAACAATTGCATTGCCTAAATTTTGTCTTAGATAATCAAAGGTCTCCTTTGCTAATGCCTTTGTGAATATATCTGTCAATTGGTCTTTAGATCTGTAGAATTTCAGATGAATTTCTCCATTGTTCACTAATTCTAGGATAAAATGAAATCTTGTATCAACATGCTTGCTCCTCTTATGAAAAACATGATTTTTTGACAATGCAATTGCTGATTTGTTGTCACAAAAGATTGGTGTTGACTCATTCCATGCTTGTAATAAATCTGTCAATATTCTCATCCAAGTTGCTTGACATGCTACTGATGTGGCTACTACATACTCTGCTTCAGCTGATGAAAGTGTCACTATACGCTGCTTTTTGGATGCCCATGTGACCACACTTGTTCCTAAAAGAAAGGCATGTCCAGAAGTACTCTTCATGTCATCAATGCTACCTGCAAAATCACTATCATTATAACCAATCAAACTAAAATCGTTAATTATGGAATATAAAATTCCATATTCTGTTGTTTCTGCCACATATCTCAGTGTCCTCTTTCCAACTTGCCAATGTGAGTCTTTTGGTGACTCCAGGAATCTAGAGATTAAACAGACCCCATACATGATATCTGGTCTTGTCGCTATAAGATACATCAAACTGCCAACTAGTCTTTTGAATGTTGTAGAATCAACATTAGACCCTTTATCTTCTTTGCTAATTTTGGTCCCTGTAGCAATTGGTGTAGGTGTTGGTTTACAATTCAGCATCTTAAACCTCCTTAACACATCCTTTGCATATTTAGTTTGACAAATAAAAATTTCCTTCTCTGATTGTACAACTTCTATGCCCAAAAAGTACTTCATTAATCCCAAATCTGTCATTTCAAAACAATTCTTCATTGCTGATTTAAATGTGTCTACAGACAAATTTCTAGTGAAAATCAAATCATCAACATACAAACACACAATCAAAATCTGACCTTCTTTGTTGATTTTTGTGTACAATGTAGGCTCACTATTGCTTCTACTAAATCCATTGTTTGTCATGTATGAATCAATCCTGCTATACCATGCTCTTGGTGCTTGCTTGAGACCATAAAGGGCCTTCTTCAATCTGTAGACTTTTTTTTCATGTCCATGTACTTCATACCCTGGTGGTTGTTTCACATATACTTTTTCATCTAGGAAACCATTCAAGAAAGCTGATTTGACATCCATTTGATATACATACCAATTATTTTGAGCAGCTATTGCTAAAACCATTCTAACAGTATCAAGTCCACCAACTGGAGCAAATGTTTCATTATAATCAATTCCATGTTCTTATGCAAAAGCTTTTGCTACTAACCTTGCCTTGTGCTTTTCAACATTTCCATCTGCATCAAATTTGGTTTTATAAACCCATTTGACTCCTATGCAATCCTTACCTTTAGGTAGATTAGTTAGATTCCATGTTCGATTTCTTTCAATGGCATTCATCTCTTCATCCATTGTTTTTATCCAATGTTCCTTATTAACTGCTTCTTCATAATACATAAGATCATGAGTGAAAAGAGCAAAATTTGAACACAAATCTAACTTCTCTTCTTATTGATTATAAATTTCATTCAAGTTTCTCATTTTCTTACCTTTAATTCTTGATCTTAAAGTGGCAAGAGTTGGATCTAATTCATCACTTACTTGTGAATTTGGAGTAGGATGACATGCATGACTAGATGATTCACCTTGTTCAAAGCTCCTAGGTGTTCTTATTGGAGTGCTTGTTCTTGCTTGTGGAGAGGATTGATCACCTTGCAAATTTTGTTCTTCAGATTTTTCTTCATTTTGTAGAATTGGTGCTCTGATTGTGATGGTGCTACCATCCCATGCTTCTTCTTTCTTAAATTCAACATCTCTGCTAATAATCACATGCTTTCAAATGAGGTTATACAACTTATAAGCCTTTGATTCTTCACTATAGCCAATAAAAATGCATTTCTCACCTCTATCATCAAGTTTTCTTCTCAATTTAGATGGTATAAGAGAATATGCTATACAACCAAATTTTTTGAAATGATGTACACTATGTTTCTTACCACTCCCTGCTTCTTGTGGAATTTGATCTCTGACACTCTTTGTTTGGCTTCTATTCATAATATATACTGCACATGCCACTACTTCTGCCCAATATTCATTTCACAAATGTTTGGCCTTCAACATGCTTCTAGCCATCTCCATGATTGTTCTATTCTTTCTTTCTACTACACCATTCTATTGTGGTGTGTACCTTGTAGTCAGTTGCCTATAAATGCCATGATATCTGCAAAAAACATGAAATTCATTAGACATATATTCACCTCCCCTATCTGATCTAAGTACCTTGATGTAACGGCCACTCTACTTTTCAACCATAGCCTTGAATTCTTTAAAGTTTCCAAAGGCTTCAGACTTATTTTTGAGAAAATATATCCATGTCTTTTTGCTAAAGTCATCAATGAAGGTTAGAAAATAAGTACTACCTCCAAATGATGGAGTTTGCATTGGTCCACATAAATCACTATGGACTAGCTCCAATATTACCTTTGCTCTATATGAGGCTCCTACTGGAAAGCTCTCTCTATGCTGTTTTGCCAGAATACAATTGTCACATGAACTTTTTGGCTATTCTATTGGTGGTAATCCCTTCATTATATTTTTCTTCTGTAACAAATTCAAACCTCCAAAATGTAAATGTCTATACCTTAAGTGCCATAGCCATGATTGGTCTAGCTGCATGGTTTTGAAGTGGGCTTCCTCTTCTCCTTGGATAGACTGAATTCGAAGAGGGAACATGCGATTCTTGGTCATCTCCACTTTTTCTATCAACCTGTCACTTGGAAACTTGTCCAGTATTGTGCAAACATTATCCATAAAAGATAATATGTAACCTTTCTATACTAACTGTCCAATACTCATAAGATTATGCTTTAGTTCAGGTACAAAATAAACATTAGGTATAAACCTTCTTTCACCATTTTTTGCCAAAACATTTATTACTCCTTTACCCATTACATCCACTTTGTTATCATTTCCTAATTTAACTTCAGATTTTACAGAATCATCAAGACTAGCAAAAAAAAATTTATTCCCTGTCATATGATTACTGCATCCACTATCTAAGAACCAAATATCTCTAGCATTTTCTTGAGTAACATGACAAGTGAGAAATAAGCTTCCCAGATTAGAACTAGATTCATTTGTGTAATTAACATTCTGCTTGTCCACATATCCCTGTTTCTTTCTGCAGTCACTTGCATAATGTCCAAATTTTTGCAATAATAACATTGAATATTAGATTTATCAAACCTCTGTGAACTTTGCTGGAAGTGATTGTTGCCACATCCTCTATTGTTGTAGTTTTGATTACTATTTTCACCTTGATCTGGATTGTTCCTTCCAGTTCTACCTCTGCCTCTTCCTCTAAAGTTTGACTTTCCTCTTCCTCTTCCTCTGCCAAAGGATACCTATGACTTGAAGGCATTCTCAAGAGAAGTATTATTATTCCTATTCATTCTGGATTCATGTGTTAACAAAGAACCCATTAATTCATTTACTGATAACTATTCCAAATCTTTGGTTTCCTCAATCGCTACAACTATTGCATCAAATTTACTAGATAAACTCTTGAGCATTTTTTCTATGATCTTTTGATCCATTATAGTTTCTCCATTAGATCTAATTTGATTCACTATATTCAATACTTGACCCATAAACTAATCTATTGAATCTGAATCATTCATTTGTAAATTTTTAAAACTTTGCCTAAGAGATTGCAATTTAGCAATTTTTACTTTTGTATTACCTTTATAGGTAGTCTCCAAGATTTTCCATGCCGATCTAGATCTCGTTGCTGTTGTAACTCTAAAAAAAATAGATTCATCCAGTCCCTGTTGGATTAGAAATAAAGCTTTTAGATATTTTTTCCTATTCTCTTTAAGCTCGTCCTTTTGTGCTCGAGTTAATGCTAGATAGGCAGCCTCATCTTGCAGTTATACAAAACCATTCTCTACCAAATCTCAAACTTCTTGTGAGCAAAACAATGTTCTTATCTTAATTGCCCAAAAATCGTAATTCTTACCATTAAAAATGGGAATTTGAGGCTGAAAAATGATGTTATTCATTTTCATGTCTCACGCTGAAATGACTAAATCAACAGCAGCTGCAAGGAGCATTGAAGCATACTTCTTCGCTGTGCTTCTTCCACGATTTGACTTTTTTTTTTAAAAAAAATTGCATAAAGAAAAGGATTACCTTTGTTCAAGATTTTTGCTCCAATATTCTTCCACTATCGCATCTTGGACAACTCCGCTGACTCGATCACATTTACTTTGGGTGTGATCCTTGATGAAGACAAGGATCGATTTCTTCTACGTTTTTAGACTTCTGCTACCTCGTGGTCAGTCTTTCAACTGCTATTTCCATGTTACTGTTATGGGCTCAACAGACTTCCATGGTGGCTCTTCGCTCACTCCACCAATCGAAATAGTCTTCTACATCTTCGCTGTAGGTTTCCACGATCTAGAGCAGCTATGAGATTTTGCTATTGTAGTAGGCTTTGCCATGCACGTCCCAGGTAATTATGTTGTATGTATTTGCTAGACTTTCCTAGCCGTCTTTCTACACAGACCTTCTTCCTTGCTTGGCGCCTCAGACTTTGTGTTCTGTGTGAGCGCTTATCTCCAAACTGATTGCACGCTTTGCTTGGGTTGACTGCACCTGCTGTGATCTACCTGGGTTGACTACGCCTTAGACTGTGATCTCCCTTCACAGCTTCCCTACGCTTTTCTTTACCAAGCTCTGATACCAATTTGAAGGATGAAACAGAGCATAAAAATAAAAAAATAAAAACTCAAACCCTCAGATTGCTACAGCAATGGAGAAAACAAGATTTTATTAATCTTTCTTGATCTTTCTTTTTTGGTCCTTACAAAGCTGCACCCAAGAGATCTTTAAATAGATTTTCTTGGCAAATCAAACTGAAAATAAGCTAATCCTTAACTAATCTAAAACTAACTTCAATTTCCACTACATGCAAACTTAGCAAGGAGTAAGACTGTTGTCTAACTGTTTGAACTAAGTGATCTCTAACTGTTTGTTAATTGTTGTGCATGAGAAGGAACGAACTGCAAAAAGGAGGTGCAACAGGCAGTTAAGTTGTGAGTGGAGAAATTATCTCCAATTAATCTTTAGTTTCTAACAAATCCAACCTCCAAATTAATTGTGTCTTCTAAATTTATTTTTGATTTAGATTTTTTGTTCCATAGTCGGTAGAGCATTTTGAGAGACACCAAAAGAAGATGAGATTAATGGATGCAATTTAGTGGTGATGCAGTGTATCAAAAGAGAAGATAATAATAATAATAATAATAATAATAATAATAATAATAATAATAATAATAATAATAATAATAATATGACTTTGGAATTGAAATTCATGTGAATATTATATAGAAATTTACGCCACTTAATTAATAA
Source organism: Torreya grandis (assembly GCA_037957365.1). Classification (NCBI taxonomy): domain Eukaryota; kingdom Viridiplantae; phylum Streptophyta; class Pinopsida; order Cupressales; family Taxaceae; genus Torreya; species Torreya grandis. The sequence goes on from JARHVA010006951.1 coordinate 744,013, forward strand.
GTACCTAGAAATTCATAGCCTATGAATTAGTTTCTGTGACAGAAGAATTTGGGATTCTTCTATAGCAACAGCCCCCTTCATTTTCCTTGGATTTCGAACCAAACGCTGCTCACTAAAATGACCTAACCGATTGGAGTGCTGGCAAAGTTTGACAGGAAGGCAATATACTCGACACTTCCATACTACTCAGTTGCTTGAAAAGAATTGATAGGACAAAGAGACTAGGTTTAAAATTAAGGTTCTATTATATCCATTGCCAAACGCTATAGCAAATGATAAGAAATTGCAGTCGTTACAGGTAAACAAAAAAGGTAAACATAAAAACTAAAAAAACCTAAAAATATTATAAATTGACTGGACTTACAACATAACATGTACCGCAACGCAACTCTGGTTATTGGAAGGACACGATCAAATAATTGACGAAACTTCTGTTGCAAATTTTCAACCCTCAGTAAAGGTTGGTCTAGAAGCAAGCCATTCCACATATACAATACTCTTTTTCTCTATATGATGACTCACTTTCTTATACTATATGAAGCTTTTATGAATGTTCTTTGAAGATCTTAAAACCAATATATTTGAAATTATAGATCATGCTTGTCAATAAATGATTTAAATGAACGTACATTTAAAAAAAAGTTTTAAAAGGAAAGGATAACACAAATATCTGTCAAGCATAATGATAGTTGTTTGTGGATTTGTCTTAAGACAGTCTTTAAAAGTTGAACTATATACAACCCTTAAACCATAAAAACTTTCACTCTATAGCTTAGGTCAATCACAGAATCAATAAAACATTTTCCATGAAAATACTAAATCGCAGTAAGTGAATCTCGACAAAACTTTGTTACTACTTCATCTGATATGCTTTTGGGGAAAGGCACTCCAATGAATTTAAACTCCCTCATACCACTTGACTTATTTTTTAATGTAAAATATTGAATATAAGTTGTCTTGCTAAGGTTGGCAATTACCTTCACACCCT